>JAKOGQ010000554.1:0-38948 GCA_022457205.1 Saccharum spontaneum
ACCTTGTTAAGCTACGTCTCGACATGTCTTAGCTAGCAGCTGTGATTTGTACTTTGGATCTGGATTGAACAATCGCTAATATGTATTCGTTAATTGCTAATCCTTGCTGTCATTTTGTGTGCCTACCCATAGCTCCACATATTCTTGTGTCAGCACAGTTTCATCTTGCAACTGTTAACCACGCTCAACAACAGATTGCTTCGCCCTGTTTGGTTTCATCAAAATTGCCAAAAAAAATCAGGAAAATAAACAAAAAAATTGTTAAAGTTTTTGCACGCTTTTCAGAGAACGTGCTATTTTTCTGTAGACCACATCCCACCTCAGTTGTAGGTGCCAATTTTTATGGTTGCATCTTTTCTGATACTTGTTCAGAGAAAAATATAAAAAAATAGTGAAGAAATAAAAAAGTTTGATTCCTACTAGTGCCTTTTGGGAAAATCAGGGAAAAGTTCAGGAAAAAGAAAAAATCTGGTTATTTGCTTGTTTTGCGCGTTCTTTCCATCATCCTTTGTTTTCACCTTGTGGCGCTACGTCTCGACATGTCTTAGCCAGCAGCTGTGATTTGTACTTTGGATCCGGATTGAACAATCGCTAATCTGTATTCGTTAATTGCTAATCCTTGCTGTCATATTGTGTGCCCACCCATAGCTCCACATATTCTTCTGTTAGCACAGTTTCATCTTGCAACTGTTAACCACGCTCAACAACAGATTGCTTCGCCCTGTTTGGTTTCATCAAAATTGCCAAAAAAATCATGAAAATAAAGAAAAAAAAATTGTTAAAGTTTTTGCACGCTTTTCAGAGAACGTGCTATTTTTCTATAGACCACATCCCACCTCAGTTGTAGGTGCCAATTTTTGTGGTTACATCTTTTGTGATCCTTGTTCAGTGAAAAATATAAAAAAATAGTAAAAAAATAAAAAAAGTTTGATTCCTACTAGTGCCTTTTGGGAAAATCAGGGAAAAATTCAGGAAAAAGAAAAAATCTGGTTATTTGGTTGTTCTGTGCATTCTTTCCATCATCCTTTGTTTTCACCTTGTTAAGCTACGTCTCGACATGTCTTAGCCAGCAGCTGTGATTTGTACTTTGGATCTGGATTGAACAATCGCTAATCTGTATTCGTTAATTGCTAATCCTTGCTGTCATATTGTGTGCCTACCCATAGCTCCACATATTCTTGTGTCAGCACAGTTTCATCTTGCAACTGTTAACCACGCTCAACAACAGATTGCTTCGCCCTGTTTGGTTTCATCAAAATTGCCAAAAAAAATCAGGAAAATAAAGAAAAAAAATTGTCAAAGTTTTTGCATGCTTTTCAGAGAACGTGCTATTTTTCTGTAGACCACATCCCACCTCAGTTGTAGGTGGCAATTTTTGTGGTTGCATCTTTTGTGATCCTTGTTCAGACAAAAATATAAAAAAATAGTAAAAAAATAAAAAAGTTTGATTCCTACTAGTGCCTTTTGGGAAAATCAGGGAAAAATTCAGGAAAAAGAAAAAATCCGGTTATTTGCTTGTTCTGTGGGTTCTTTCCATCATCCTTTGTTTTCGCCTTGTTGCGCTACGTCTCGACATATCTTAGCCAGCAGTTGTGATTTGTACTTTGGATCCGGATTGAACAATCGCTAATCTGTATTCGTTAATTGCTAATCCTTGCTGTCATATTGTGTGCCTACCCATAGCTCCACATATTCTTCTATCAGCACAGTTTCATCTTGCAACTGTTAACCACGCTGAACAACAGATTGCTTCGCCCTGTTTGGTTTCATCAAAATTGCCAAAAAAAATCAGGAAAATAAAGAAAAAAAATTGTTAAAGTTTTTGCACGCTTTTGTGAGAACGTGCTATTTTTCTGTAGACCACATCCCACCTCAGTTGTAGGTGCCAATTTTTATGGTTGCATCTTTTGTGATACTTGTTCAGAGGAAAATATAAAAAAATAGTGAAAAAATAAAAAAGTTTGATTCCTACTAGTGCCTTTTGGGAAAATCAGGGAAAAATTCAGGAAAAAGAAAAAATCTGGTTATTTGCTTGTTCTGTGCGTTCTTTCCATCATCCTTTGTTTTCACCTTGTTGCGCTACGTCTCGACATGTCTTAGCCAGGAGCTGTGATTTGTACTTTCGATCCGGATTGAACAATCGCTAATCTGTATTCGTTAATTGCTAATCCTTGCTGTCATATTGTGTGTCTACCCATAGCTCCACATATTCTTCTGTTAGCACAGTTTCATCTTGCAACTGTTAACGACGCTCAACAACAGATTGCTTCGCCCTGTTTGGTTTCATCAAAATTGCCAAAAAAAATCATGAAAATAAAGAAAAAAAATTGTTAAAGTTTTTGCACGCTTTTCAGAGAACGTGCTATTTTTCTGTAGACCACATCCCACCTCAGTTGTAGGTGCCAATTTTTATGGTTGCATCTTTTGTGATACTTGTTCAGAGAAAAATATAAAAAAATAGTGAAAAAATAAAAAAAGTTTGATTCCTACTAGTGCCTTTTGGGAAAATCAGGGAAAAATTTAGGAAAAAGAAAAAATCTGGTTATTTGCTTGTTCTGTGCGTTCTTTCCATCATCCTTTGTTTTCACCTTGTTGCGCTACGTCTCGACATGTCTTAGCCAGCAGCTGTGATTTGTACTTTCGATCCGGATTGAACAATCGCTAATCTGTATTCGTTAATTGCTAATCCTTGCTGTCATATTGTGTGTCTACCCATAGCTCCACATATTCTTCTGTTAGCACAGTTTCATCTTGCAACTGTTAACGACGCTCAACAACAGATTGCTTCGCCCTGTTTGGTTTCATCAAAATTGCCAAAAAAAATCATGAAAATAAAGAAAAAAAAATTGTTAAAGTTTTTGCACGCTTTTCAGAGAACGTGCTATTTTTCTGTAGACCACATCCCACCTCAGTTGTAGGTGCCAATTTTTATGGTTGCATCTTTTGTGATACTTGTTCAGAGAAAAATATAAAAAAATAGTGAAAAAATAAAAAAGTTTGATTCCTACTAGTGCCTTTTGGGAAAATCAGGGAAAAGTTCAGGAAAAAGAAAAAATCTGGTTATTTGCTTGTTTTGTGCGTTCTTTCCATCATCCTTTGTTTTTACCTTGTTGCGCTACGTCTCGACATGTCTTAGCCAGCAGCTGTGATTTGTACTTTGGATCCGGATTGAACAATCGCTAATCTGTATTCGTTAATTGCTAATCCTTGCTGTCATATTGTGTGCCTACCCATAGCTCCACATATTCTTCTGTTAGCATAGTTTCATCTTGCAACTGTTAACCACGCTCAACAACAGATTGCTTCGCCCTGTTTGGTTTCATCAAAATTGCCAAAAAAATCATGAAAATAAAGAAAAAAAAATTGTTAAAGTTTTTGTACGCTTTTCAGAGAACGTGCTATTTTTCTATAGACCACATCCCACCTCAGTTGTAGGTGCCAATTTTTGTGGTTACATCTTTTGTGATCCTTGTTCAGTGAAAAATATAAAAAAAATAGTAAAAAAATAAAAAAAGTTTGATTCCTACTAGTGCCTTTTGGGAAAATCAGGGAAAAATTCAGGAAAAAGAAAAAATCCGGTTATTTGGTTGTTCTATGCATTCTTTCCATCATCCTTTGTTTTCACCTTGTTAAGCTACGTCTCGACATGTCTTAGCCAGCAGCTGTGATTTGTACTTTGGATCTGGATTGAACAATCGCTAATCTGTATTCGTTAATTGCTAATCCTTGCTGTCATATTGTGTGCCTACCCATAGCTCCACATATTCTTGTGTCAGCACAGTTTCATCTTGCAACTGTTAACCACGCTCAACAACAGATTGCTTCGCCCTGTTTGGTTTCATCAAAATTGCCAAAAAAATCAGGAAAATAAAGAAAAAAAATTGTCAAAGTTTTTGCATGCTTTTCAGAGAACGTGCTATTTTTCTGTAGACCACATCCCACCTCAGTTGTAGGTGGCAATTTTTGTGGTTGCATCTTTTGTGATCCTTGTTCAGACAAAAATATAAAAAAATAGTAAAAAAATAAAAAAGTTTGATTCCTACTAGTGCCTTTTGGGAAAATCAGGGAAAAATTCAGGAAAAAGAAAAAATCTGGTTATTTGCTTGTTCTGTGGGTTCTTTCCATCATCCTTTGTTTTCACCTTGTTGCGCTACGTCTCGACATGTCTTAGCCAGCAGCTGTGATTTGTACTTTCGATCCAGATTGAACAATCGCTAATCTGTATTCGTTAATTGCTAATCCTTGCTGTCATATTGTGTGTCTACCCATAGCTCCACATATTCTTCTGTTAGCACAGTTTCATCTTGCAACTGTTAACGACGCTCAACAACAGATTGCTTCGCCCTGTTTGGTTTCATCAAAATTGCCAAAAAAAATCATGAAAATAAAGAAAAAAATTGTTAAAGTTTTTGCACGCTTTTCAGAGAACGTGCTATTTTTCTGTAGACCACATCCCACCTCAGTTGTAGGTGCCAATTTTTATGGTTGCATCTTTTGTGATACTTGTTCAGAGAAAAATATAAAAAAATAGTGAAAAAATAAAAAAGTTTGATTCCTACTAGTGCCTTTTGGGAAAATCAGGGAAAAGTTCAGGAAAAAGAAAAAATCTGGTTATTTGCTTGTTTTGTGCGTTCTTTCCATCATCCTTTGTTTTCACCTTGTTGCGCTACGTCTCGACATGTCTTAGCCAGCAGCTGTGATTTGTACTTTGGATCCGGATTGAACAATCGCTAATCTGTATTCGTTAATTGCTAATCCTTGCTGTCATATTGTGTGCCTACCCATAGCTCCACATATTCTTCTGTTAGCACAGTTTCATCTTGCAACTGTTAACCACGCTCAACAACAGATTGCTTCGCCCTGTTTGGTTTCATCAAAATTGCCAAAAAAAATCATGAAAATGAAGAAAAAAAAATTATTAAAGTTTTTGCACGCTTTTCAGAGAACGTGCTATTTTTCTATAGACCACATCCCACCTCAGTTGTAGGTGCCAATTTTTGTGGTGACATCTTTTGTGATCCTTGTTCAGTGAAAAATATAAAAAAATAGTAAAAAAATAAAAAAGTTTGATTCCTACTAGTGCCTTTTGGGAAAATCAGGGAAAAATTCAGGAAAAAGAAAAAATCCGGTTATTTGGTTGTTCTGTGCATTCTTTCCATCATCCTTTGTTTTCACCTTGTTAAGCTACGTCTCGACATGTCTTAGCCAGCAGCTGTGCTTTGTACTTTGGATCTGGATTGAACAATCGCTAATCTGTATTCGTTAATTGCTAATCCTTGCTGTCATATTGTGTGCCTACCCATAGCTCCACATATTCTTGTGTCAGCACAGTTTCATCTTGCAACTGTTAACCACGCTCAACAACAGATTGCTTCGCCCTGTTTGGTTTCATCAAAATTGCCAAAAAAATCAGGAAAATAAAGAAAAAAAAATTGTTAAAGTTTTTGCATGCTTTTCAGAGAACGTGCTATTTTTCTGTAGACCACATCCCACCTCAGTTGTAGGTGGCAATTTTTGTGGTTGCATCTTTTGTGATCCTTGTTTAGACAAAAATATAAAAAAATAGTAAAAAAATAAAAAAGTTTGATTCCTACTAGTGCCTTTTGGGAAAATCAGGGAAAAATTCAGGAAAAAGAAAAAAATCTGGTTATTTACTTGTTCTGTGGGTTCTTTCCATCATCCTTTGTTTTCGCCTTGTTGCGCTACGTCTCGACATATCTTAGCCAGCAGCTGTGATTTGTACTTTGGATCCGGATTGAACAATCGCTAGTCTGTATTCGTTAATTGCTAATCCTTGCT
The DNA here is from genome assembly GCA_022457205.1 of Saccharum spontaneum. NCBI lineage: Eukaryota > Viridiplantae > Streptophyta > Magnoliopsida > Poales > Poaceae > Saccharum > Saccharum spontaneum. Next base: position 5,800 of record JAKOGQ010000554.1, read on the forward strand.
GTCATATTGTGTGCCTACCCATAGCTCCACATATTCTTCTATCAGCACAGTTTCATCTTGCAACTGTTAACCACGCTCAACAACAGATTGCTTCGCCCTGTTTGGTTTCATCAAAATTGCCAAAAAAAATCAGGAAAATAAAGAAAAAAAAATTGTTAAAGTTTTTGCACGCTTTTGAGAGAACGTGCTATTTTTCTGTAGACCACATCCCACCTCAGTTGTAGGTGCCAATTTTTATGGTTGCATCTTTTGTGATACTTGTTCAGAGAAAAATATAAAAAAATAGTGAAAAAATAAAAAAGTTTGATTCCTACTAGTGCCTTTTGGGAAAATCAGGGAAAAATTCAGGAAAAAGAAAAAATCTGGTTATTTGCTTGTTTTGTGCGTTCTTTCCATCATCCTTTGTTTTCACCTTGTTGCGCTATGTCTCGACATGTCTTAGCCAGCAGCTGTGATTTGAACTTTGGATCCGGATTGAACAATCGCTAATCTGTATTCGTTAATTGCTAATCCTTGCTGTCATATTGTGTGCCTACCCATAGCTCCACATATTCTTCTGTTAGCACAGTTTAATCTTGCAACTGTTAACCACGCTCAACAACAGATTGCTTCGTCCTGTTTGGTTTCATCAAAATTGCCAAAAAAATCAGGAAAATAAAGAAAAAAATTGTCAAAGTTTTTGCACGCTTTTGAGAGAACATGCTATTTTTCTGTTAACCACATCCCAGCTCAGTTGTAGGTGCCAATTTTTGTGGTTGCATCTTTTTGATCCTTGTTCAGTGAAAAATATAAAAAAATAGTAAAAAATAAAAAGGTTTGATTTCTACTAGTGCCTTTTGGGAAAATCTGGGAAAAATTCAGGAAAAAGAAAAAATCTGGTTATTTGCTTGTTCTGTGCGTTCTTTTCATCATCCTTTGTTTTCACCTTGTTGCGCTACGTCTCGACATGTCTTAGCCAGCAGCTGTGATTTGTAGTTTGGATCCGGATTGAACAATCGCTAATCTGTATTCGTTAATTGCTAATCCTTGCTGTCATATTGTGTGCCTACCCATAGCTCCACATATTCTTCTGTCAGCACAGTTTCATCTTGCAACTGTTAACCACGCTGAACAACAGATTGCTTCGCCCTGTTTGGTTTCATCAAAATTGCCAAAAAAAATCAGGAAAATAAAGAAAAAAATTATCAAAATTTTTGCACGCTTTTCAGGGAACGTGCTATTTTTCTGTAGACCACATCCCACCTCAGTTGTAGGTGCCAATTTTTGTGGTTGCATCTTTTGTGATCCTTGTTCAGAGAAAAATATAAAAAAATAGTAAAAAAATAAAAAAGTTTGATTCCTACTAGTGCCTTTTGGGAAAATCAGGGAAAAATTCAGGAAAAAGAAAAAATCTGGTTATTTGCTTGTTCTGTGCGTTCTTTCCATCATCCTTTGTTTTCACCTTGTTGCGCTACGTCTCGACATGTCTTAGCCAGCAGCTGTGATTTGTACTTTCGATCCGGATTGAACAATCGCTAATCTCTATTCGTTAATTGCTAATCCTTGCTGTCATATTGAGTGTCTACCCATAGCTCCACATATTCTTCTGTTAGCACAGTTTCATCTTGCAACTGTTAACGACGCTCAACAACAGATTGCTTCGCCCTGTTTGGTTTCATCAAAATTGCCAAAAAAAATCATGAAAATAAAGAAAAAAAATTGTTAAAGTTTTTGCACGCTTTTCAGAGAACGTGCTATTTTTCTGTAGACCACATGCCACCTCAGTTGTAGGTGCCAATTTTTATGGTTGCATCTTTTGTGATACTTATTCAGAGAAAAATATAAAAAAAATAGTGAAAAAATAAAAAAGTTTGATTCCTACTAGTGCCTTTTGGGAAAATCAGGGAAAAGTTCAGGAAAAAGAAAAAATCTGGTTATTTGCTTGTTTTGTGCGTTCTTTCCATCATCCTTTGTTTTCACCTTGTTGCGCTACGTCTCGACATATCTTAGCCAGCAGCTGTGATTTGTACTTTGGATCCGGATTGAACAATCGCTAGTCTGTATTCGTTAATTGCTAATCCTTGCTGTCATATTGTGTGCCTACCCATAGCTCCACATATTCTTCTGTTAGCACAGTTTAATCTTGCAACTGTTAACCACGCTCAACAACAGATTGCTTCGTCCTGTTTGGTTTCATCAAAATTGCCAAAAAAATCAGGAAAATAAAGAAAAAAATTGTCAAAGTTTTTGCACGCTTTTGAGAGAACATGCTATTTTTCTGTTAACCACATCCCAGCTCAGTTGTAGGTGCCAATTTTTGTGGTTGCATCTTATTGATCCTTGTTCAGTGAAAAATATAAAAAAATAGTAAAAAATAAAAAGGTTTGATTTCTACTAGTGCCTTTTGGGAAAATCTGGGAAAAATTCAGGAAAAAGAAAAAATCTGGTTATTTGCTTGTTCTGTGCGTTCTTTTCATCATCCTTTGTTTTCACCTTGTTGCGCTACGTCTCGACATGTCTTAGCCAGCAGCTGTGATTTGTAGTTTGGATCCGGATTGAACAATCGCTAATCTGTATTCGTTAATTGCTAATCCTTGCTGTCATATTGTGTGCCTACCCATAGCTCCACATATTCTTCTGTCAGCACAGTTTCATCTTGGAACTGTTAACCACGCTGAACAACAGATTGCTTCGCCCTGTTTGGTTTCATCAAAATTGCCAAAAAAAATCAGGAAAATAAAGAAAAAAATTATCAAAATTTTTGCACGCTTTTCAGGGAACGTGCTATTTTTCTGTAGACCACATCCCAGCTCAGTTGTAGGTGCCAATTTTTGTGGTTGCATCTTTTGTGATCCTTGTTCAGAGAAAAATATAAAAAAATAGTAAAAAAATAAAAAAGTTTGATTCCTACTAGTGCCTTTTGGGAAAATCTGGGAAAAATTCAGGAAAAAGAAAAAATCTGGTTATTTGCTTGTTCTGTGCGTTCTTTCCATCATCCTTTGTTTTCACCTTGTTGCGCTACGTCTCGACATGTCTTAGCCAGCAGCTGTGATTTGTACTTTCGATCCGGATTGAACAATCGCTAATCTGTATTCGTTAATTGCTAATCCTTGCTGTCATATTGTGTATCTACCCATAGCTCCACATATTCTTCTGTTAGCACAGTTTCATCTTGCAACTGTTAACGACGCTCAACAACAGATTGCTTCGCCCTGTTTGGTTTCATCAAAATTGCCAAAAAAAAATCATGAAAATAAAGAAAAAAAATTGTTAAAGTTTTTGCACGCTTTTCAGAGAACGTGCTATTTTTCTGTAGACCACATCCCACCTCAGTTGTAGGTGCCAATTTTTATGGTTGCATCTTTTGTGATACTTATTCAGAGAAAAATATAAAAAAAATAGTGAAAAAATAAAAAAGTTTGATTCCTACTAGTGCCTTTTGGGAAAATCAGGGAAAAATTCAGGAAAAAGAAAAAATCTGGTTATTTGCTTGTTCTGTGCGTTCTTTCCATCATCCTTTGTTTTCACCTTGTTAAGCTACGTCTCGACATGTCTTAGCCAGCAGCTGTGATTTGTACTTTGGATCTGGATTGAACAATCGCTAATCTGTATTCGTTAATTGCTAATCCTTGTTGTCATATTGTGTGCCTACCCATAGCTCCACATATTCTTCTGTCAGCACAGTTTCATCTTGCAACTCTTAACCACGCTCAACAACAGATTGCTTCGTCCTGTTTGGTTTCATCAAAATTGCCAAAAAAAATCAGGAAAATAAAGAAAAAAATTGTTAAAGTTTTTGCACGCTTTTGAGAGAACGTGCTATTTTTCTGTAAACCACATCCCAGCTCAGTTGTAGGTGCCAATTTTTGTGGTTGCATCTTTTTTATCCTTGTTCAGTGAAAAATATAAAAAAAATAGTAAAAAAATAAAAAGGTTTGATTTCTACTAGTGCCTTTTGGGAAAATCTGGGAAAAATTCAGGAAAAAGAAAAAATCTGGTTATTTGCTTGTTCTGTGCATTCTTTCCATCATCCTTTGTTTTCACCTTGTTAAGCTACGTCTCGACACGTCTTAGCCAGCAGCTGTGATTTGTACTTTGGATCTGGATTGAACAATCGCTAATCTGTATTCGTTAATTGCTAATCCTTGCTGTCATATTGTGTGCCTACCCATAGCTCCACATATTCTTCTGTCAGCACAGTTTCATCTTGCAACTGTTAACCACGCTCAACAACAGATTGCTTCGTCCTGTTTGGTTTCATCAAAATTGCCAAAAAAAATCAGGAAAATAAAGAAAAAAATTGTCAAAGTTTTTGCACGCTTTTGAGAGAACATGCTATTTTTCTGTAAACCACATCCCAGCTCAGTTGTATGTGCCAATTTTTGTGGTTGCATCTTTTGTGATCCTTGTTCAGAGAAAAATATAAAAAAATACTAAAAAAATAAAAAGTTTGATTCCTACTAGTGCCTTTTGGGAAAATCAGGGAAAAATTCAGGAAAAAGAAAAAATCTGGTTATTTGCTTGTTCTGTGCGTTCTTTCCATCATCCTTTGTTTTCACCTTGTTGCGCTACGTCTCGACATGTCTTAGCCAGCAGCTGTGATTTGTACTTTCGATCCGGATTGAACAATCGCTAATCTGTATTCGTTAATTGCTAATCCTTGCTGTCATATTGAGTGTCTACCCATAGCTCCACATATTCTTCTGTTAACACAGTTTCATCTTGCAACTGTTAACGACGCTCAACAACAGATTGCTTCGCCCTGTTTGGTTTCATCAAAATTGCCAAAAAAATCATGAAAATAAAGAAAAAAAATTGTTAAAGTTTTTGCACGCTTTTCAGAGAACGTGCTATTTTTCTGTAGACCACATTCCACCTCAGTTGTAGGTGCCAATTTTTATGGTTGCATCTTTTGAGATACTTATTCAGAGAAAAATATAAAAAAAATAGTGAAAAAATAAAAAAGTTTGATTCCTACTAGTGCCTTTTGGGAAAATCAGGGAAAAGTTCAGGAAAAAGAAAAAATCTGGTTATTTGCTTGTTTTGTGCGTTCTTTCCATCATCCTTTGTTTTCACCTTGTTGCGCTACGTCTCGACATGTCTTAGCCAGCAGCTGTGATTTGTACTTTGGATCCGGATTGAACAATCGCTAATCTGTATTCGTTAATTGCTAATCCTTGCTGTCATATTGTGTGCCTACCCGTAGCTCCACATATTCTTCTGTTAGCACAGTTTAATCTTGCAACTGTTAACCACGCTCAACAACAGATTGCTTCGCCCTGTTTGGTTTCATCAAAATTGCCAAAAAAATCATGAAAATAAAGAAAAAAAATTGTTAAAGTTTTTGCACGCTTTTCAGAGAACGTGCTATTTTTCTATAGACCACATCCCACCTCAGTTGTAGGTGCCAATTTTTGTGGTTACATCTTTTGTGATCCTTGTTCAGTGAAAAATATAAAAAAATAGTAAAAAAATAAAAAAGTTTGATTCCTACTAGTGCCTTTTGGGAAAATCAGGGAAAAATTCAGGAAAAAGAAAAAATCCGGTTATTTGGTTGTTCTGTGCATTCTTTCCATCATCCTTTATTTTCACCTTGTTAAGCTACGTCTCGACATGTCTTAGCCAGCAGCTGTGATTTGTACTTTGGATCTGGATTGAACAATCGCTAATCTGTATTCGTTAATTGCTAATCCTTGCTGTCATATTGTGTGCCTACCCATAGCTCCACATATTCTTCTGTCAGCACAGTTTCATCTTGCAACTGTTAACCACGCTCAACAACAGATTGCTTCGTCCTGTTTGGTTTCATCAAAATTGCCAAAAAAAATCAGGAAAATAAAGAAAAAAATTGTCAAAGTTTTTGCACGCTTTTGAGAGAACATGCTATTTTTCTGTAAACCACATCCCAGCTCAGTTGTAGGTGCCAATTTTTGTGGTTGCATCTTTTTGATCCTTGTTCAGTGAAAAATATAAAAAAAATAGTAAAAAAATAAAAAGGTTTGATTTCTACTAGTGCCTTTTGGGAAAATCTGGGAAAAATTCAGGAAAAAGAAAAAATCTGGTTATTTGCTTGTTCTGTGCGTTCTTTCCATCATCCTTTGTTTTCACCTTGTTGCGCTACGTCTCGACATGTCTTAGCCAGCAGCTGTGATTTGTACTTTCGATCCGAATTGAACAATCGCTAATCTGTATTCGTTAATTGCTAATCCTTGCTGTCATATTGTGTGCCTACCCATAGCTCCACATATTCTTCTGTCAGCACAGTTTCATCTTGCAACTGTTAACCACGCTCAACAACAGATTGCTTCGCCCTGTTTGGTTTCATCAAAATTGCCAAAAAAAATCATGAAAATAAAGAAAAAAAATTATCAAAATTTTTGCACGCTTTTCAGGGAACGTGCTATTTTTCTGTAGACCACATCCCACCTCAGTTGTAGGTGCCAATTTTTGTGGTTGCATCTTTTGTGATACTTATTCAGAGAAAAATATAAAAAAAGTAGTGAAAAAATAAAAAAGTTTGATTCCTACTAGTGCCTTTTGGGAAAATCAGGGAAAAGTTCAGGAAAAAGAAAAAATCTGGTTATTTGCTTGTTCTGTGCGTTCTTTCCATCATCCTTTGTTTTCACCTTGTTGCGCTACGTCTCGACATGTCTTAGCCAGCAGCTGTGATTTGTACTTTCGATCCGGATTGAACAATCGCTAATCTGTATTCGTTAATTGCTAATCCTTGCTGTCATATTGTGTGCCTACCCATAGCTCCACATATTCTTCTGTTAGCACAGTTTAATCTTGCAACTGTTAACCACGCTCAACAACAGATTGCTTCGCCCTGTTTGGTTTCATCAAAATTGCCAAAAAAATCATGAAAATAAAGAAAAAAAATTGTTAAAGTTTTTGCACGCTTTTCAGAGAACGTGCTATTTTTCTATAGACCACATCCCACCTCAGTTGTAGGTGCCAATTTTTATGGTTGCATCTTTTGTGATCCTTGTTCAGTGAAAAATATAAAAAAATAGTAAAAAAATAAAAAAGTTTGATTCCTACTAGTGCCTTTTGGGAAAATCAGGGAAAAATTCAGGAAAAAGAAAAAATCCGGTTATTTGGTTGTTCTGTGCATTCTTTCCATCATCCTTTGTTTTCACCTTGTTAAGCTACGTCTCGACATGTCTTAGCTAGCAGCTGTGATTTGTACTTTGGATCTGGATTGAACAATCGCTAATCTGTATTCGTTAATTGCTAATCCTTGCTGTCATATTGTGTGCCTACCCATAGCTCCACATATTCTTCTGTCAGCACAGTTTCATCTTGCAACTGTTAACCACGCTCAACAACAGATTGCTTCGTCCTGTTTGGTTTCATCAAAATTGCCAAAAAAAATCAGGAAAATAAAGAAAAAAATTGTCAAAGTTTTTGCACGCTTTTGAGAGAACATGCTATTTTTCTGTAAACCACATCCTAGCTCAGTTGTAGGTGCCAATTTTTGTGGTTGCATCTTTTTGATCCTTGTTCAGTGAAAAATATAAAAAAAATAGTAAAAAAATAAAAAGGTTTGATTTCTACTAGTGCCTTTTGGGAAAATCTGGGAAAAATTCAGGAAAAAGAAAAAATCTGGTCATTTGCTTGTTCTGTGCGTTCTTTCCATCATCCTTTGTTTTCACCTTGTTGCGCTACGTCTCGACATGTCTTAGCCAGCAGCTGTGATTTGTAGTTTGGATCCGGATTGAACAATCGCTAATCTGTATTCGTTAATTGCTAATCCTTGCTGTCATATTGTGTGCCTACCCATAGCTCCACATATTCTTCTGTCAGCACAGTTTCATCTTGCAACTGTTAACCACGCTCAACAACAGATTGCTTCGCCCTGTTTGGTTTCATCAAAATTGCCAAAAAAATCAGGAAAATAAAGAAAAAAATTATCAAAATTTTTGCACGCTTTTTAGGGAACGTGCTATTTTTCTGTAGACCACATCCCACCTCAGTTGTAGGTGCCAATTTTTGTGGTTGCATCTTTTGTGATCCTTGTTCGGAGAAAAATATAAAAAAAATAGTAAAAAAATAAAAAAGTTTGATTCCTACTAGTCCCTTTTGGGAAAATCAGGGAAAAATTCAGGAAAAAGAAAAAATCTGGTTATTTGCTTGTTCTGTGCGTTCTTTCCATCATCCTTTGTTTTCACCTTGTTGCGCTACGTCTCGACATGTCTTAGCCAGCAGCTGTGATTTGTACTTTCGATCCGGATTGAACAATCGCTAATCTGTATTCGTTAATTGCTAATCCTTGCTGTCATATTGTGTGTCTACCCATAGCTCCACATATTCTTCTGTTAGCACAGTTTCATCTTGCAACTGTTAACGACGCTCAACAACAGATTGCTTCGCCCTGTTTGGTTTCATCAAAATTGCCAAAAAAAAATCATGAAAATAAAGAAAAAAAATTGTTAAAGTTTTTGCACGCTTTTCAGAGAACGTGCTATTTTTCTGTAGACCACATCCCACCTCAGTTGTAGGTGCCAATTTTTATGGTTGCATCTTTTGTGATACTTATTCAGAGAAAAATATAAAAAAATAGTGAAAAAATAAAAAAGTTTGATTCCTACTAGTGCCTTTTGGGAAAATCAGGGAAAAGTTCAGGAAAAAGAAAAAATCTGGTTATTTGCTTGTTTTGTGCGTTCTTTCCATCATCCTTTGTTTTCACCTTGTTGCGCTACGTCTCGACATGTCTTAGCCAGCAGCTGTGATTTGTACTTTGGATCCGGATTGAACAATCGCTAATCTGTATTCGTTAATTGCTAATCCTTGCTGTCATATTGTGTGCCTACCCATAGCTCCACATATTCTTCTGTTAGCACAGTTTAATCTTGCAACTGTTAACCACGCTCAACAACAGATTGCTTCGCCCTGTTTGGTTTCATCAAAATTGCCAAAAAAATCATGAAAATAAAGAAAAAAAATTTGTTAAAGTTTTTGCACGCTTTTCAGAGAACGTGCTATTTTTCTATAGACCACATCCCACCTCAGTTGTAGGTGCCAATTTTTGTGGTTACATCTTTTGTGATCCTTGTTCAGTGAAAAATATAAAAAAATAGTAAAAAAATAAAAAAGTTTGATTCCTACTAGTGCCTTTTGGGAAAATCTGGGAAAAATTCAGGAAAAAGAAAAAATCCGGTTATTTGGTTGTTCTGTGCATTCTTTCCATCATCCTTTGTTTTCACTTTGTTAAGCTACGTCTCGACATGTCTTAGCCAGCAGCTGTGATTTGTACTTTGGATCTGGATTGAACAATCGCTAATCTGTATTCGTTAATTGCTAATCCTTGCTGTCATATTGTGTGCCTACCCATAGCTCCACATATTCTTCTGTCAGCACAGTTTCATCTTGCAACTGTTAACCACGCTCAACAACAGATTGCTTCGTCCTATTTGGTTTCATCAAAATTGCCAAAAAAAATCAGGAAAATAAAGAAAAAAATTGTCAAAGTTTTTGCACGCTTTTGAGAGAACATGCTATTTTTCTGTAAACCACATCCCAGCTCAGTTGTAGGTGCCAATTTTTGTGGTTGCATCTTTTTGATCCTTGTTCAGTGAAAAATATAAAAAAAATAGTAAAAAAATAAAAAGGTTTGATTTCTACTAGTGCCTTTTGGGAAAATCTGGGAAAAATTCAGGAAAAAGAAAAAATCTGGTTATTTGCTTGTTCTGTGCGTTCTTTCCATCATCCTTTGTTTTCACCTTGTTGCGCTACGTCTCGACATGTCTTAGCCAGCAGCTGTGATTTGTAGTTTGGATCCGGATTGAACAATCGCTAATCTGTATTCGTTAATTGCTAATCCTTGCTGTCATATTGTGTGCCTACCCATAGCTCCACATATTCTTCTGTCAGCACAGTTTCATCTTGCAACTGTTAACCACGCTCAACAACAGATTGCTTCACCCTGTTTGGTTTCATCAAAATTGCCAAAAAAAATCAGGAAAATAAAGAAAAAAATTATCAAAATTTTTGCACGCTTTTCAGGGAACGTGCTATTTTTCTGTAGACCACATCCCACCTCAGTTGTAGGTGCCAATTTTTGTGGTTGCATCTTTTGTGATCCTTGTTCAGAGAAAAATATAAAAAATAGTAAAAAAATAAAAAGTTTGATTCCTACTAGTGCCTTTTGGGAAAATCAGGGAAAAATTCAGGAAAAAGAAAAAATCTGGTTATTTGCTTGTTCTGTGCGTTCTTTCCATCATCCTTTGTTTTCACCTTGTTGCGCTACGTCTCGACATGTCTTAGCCAGCAGCTGTGATTTGTACTTTCGATCCGGATTGAACAATCGCTAATCTGTATTCGTTAATTGCTAATCCTTGTTGTCATATTGTGTGCCTACCCATAGCTCCACATATTCTTCTGTCAGCACAGTTTCATCTTGCAACTGTTAACCACGCTCAACAACAGATTGCTTCGCCCTGTTTGGTTTCATCAAAATTGCCAAAAAAATCGGGAAAATAAAGAAAAAAATTGTCAATGTTTTTGCATGCTTTTCAGAGAACGTGCTATTTTTCTGTAGACCACATCCCACCTCAGTTGTAGGTGCCAATTTTTATGGTTGCATCTTTTGTGATCCTTGTTCAGAGAAAAATATAAAAAAATAGTGAAAAAATAAAAAAGTTTGATTCCTACTAGTGCCTTTTGGGAAAATCAGGGAAAAATTCAGGAAAAAGAAAAAAATCCGGTTATTTGCTTGTTCTGTGCGTTCTTTCCATCATGCTTTGTTTTCACCTTGTTGCGCTACGTCTCGACATGTCTTAGCCAGCAGCTGTGATTTGTACTTTGGATCCGGATTGAACAATCGCTAATCTGTATTCGTTAATTGCTAATCCTTGCTGTCATATTGTGTGCCTACCCATAGCTCCACATATTCTTCTGTTAGCACAGTTTAATCTTGCAACTGTTAACCACGCTCAACAACAGATTGCTTCGCCCTGTTTGGTTTCACCAAAATTGCCAAAAAAATCATGAAAATAAAGAAAAAAAAATTGTTAAAGTTTTTGCACGCTTTTCAGAGAACGTGCTATTTTTCTATAGACCACATCCCACCTCAGTTGTAGGTGCCAATTTTTGTGGTTACATCTTTTGTGATCCTTGTTCAGTGAAAAATATAAAAAAATAGTAGAAAAATAAAAAAGTTTGATTCCTACTAGTGCCTTTTGGGAAAATCTGGGAAAAATTCAGGAAAAAGAAAAAATCCGGTTATTTGGTTGTTCTGTGCATTCTTTCCATCATCCTTTGTTTTCACCTTGTTAAGCTACGTCTCGACATGTCTTAGCCAGCAGCTGTGATTTGTACTTTGGATCTGGATTGAACAATCGCTAATCTGTATTCGTTAATTGCTAATCCTTGCTGTCATATTGTGTGCCTACCCATAGCTCCACATATTCTTCTGTCAGCACAGTTTCATCTTGCAACTGTTAACCACGCTCAACAACTGATTGCTTCGTCCTGTTTGGTTTCATCAAAATTGCCAAAAAAAATCAGGAAAATAAAGAAAAAAATTGTCAAAGTTTTTGCACGCTTTTGAGAGAACATGCTATTTTTCTGTAAACCACATCCCAGCTCAGTTGTAGGTGCCAATTTTTGTGGTTGCATCTTTTTGATCCTTGTTCAGTGAAAAATATAAAAAAAATAGTAAAAAAATAAAAAGGTTTGATTTCTACTAGTGCCTTTTGGGAAAATCTGGGAAAAATTCAGGAAAAAGAAAAAATCTGGTTATTTGCTTGTTCTGTGCGTTCTTTCCATCATCCTTTGTTTTCACCTTGTTGCGCTACGTCTCGACATGTCTTAGCCAGCAGCTGTGATTTGTAGTTTGGATCCGGATTGAACAATCGCTAATCTGTATTCGTTAATTGCTAATCCTTGCTGTCATATTGTGTGCCTACCCATAGCTCCACATATTCTTCTGTCAGCACAGTTTTATCTTGCAACTGTTAACCACGCTCAACAACAGATTGCTTCGCCCTGTTTGGTTTCATCAAAATTGCCAAAAAAAATCAGGAAAATAAAGAAAAAAATTATCAAAATTTTTGCACGCTTTTCAGGGAACGTGCTATTTTTCTGTAGACCACATCCCACCTCAGTTGTAGGTGCCAATTTTTGTGGTTGCATCTTTTGTGATCCTTGTTCAGAGAAAAATATAAAAAAATAGTAAAAAAATAAAAAGTTTGATTCCTACTAGTGCCTTTTGGGAAAATCAGGGAAAAATTCAGGAAAAAGAAAAAATCCGGTTATTTGGTTGTTCTATGCGTTCTTTCCATCATCCTTTGTTTTCACCTTGTTGCGCTACGTCTCGACATGTCTTAGCCAGCAGCTGTGATTTGTACTTTCGATCCGGATTGAACAATCGCTAATCTGTATTCGTTAATTGCTAATCCTTGCTGTCATATTGAGTGTCTACCCATAGCTCCACATATTCTTCTGTTAGCACAGTTTCATCTTGCAACTGTTAACGACGCTCAACAACAGATTGCTTCGCCCTGTTTGGTTTCATCAAAATTGCCAAAAAAAATCATGAAAATAAAGAAAAAAAATTGTTAAAGTTTTTGCACGCTTTTCAGAGAACGTGCTATTTTTCTGTAGACCACATCCCACCTCAGTTGTAGGTGCCAATTTTTATGGTTGCATCTTTTGTGATACTTATTCAGAGAAAAATATAAAAAAAATAGTGAAAAAATAAAAAAGTTTGATTCCTACTAGTGCCTTTTGGGAAAATCAGGGAAAAGTTCTGGAAAAAGAAAAAATCTGGTTATTTGCTTGTTTTGTGCGTTCTTTCCATCATCCTTTGTTTTCACCGTGTTGCGCTACGTCTCGACATGTCTTAGCCAGCAGCTGTGATTTGTACTTTGGATCCGGATTGAACAATCGCTAATCTGTATTCGTTAATTGCTAATCCTTGCTGTCATATTGTGTGCCTACCCATAGCTCCACATATTCTTCTGTTAGCACAGTTTAATCTTGCAACTGTTAACCACGCTCAACAACAGATTGCTTCTCCCTGTTTGGTTTCATCAAAATTGCCAAAAAAATCATGAAAATATAGAAAAAAAATTGTTAAAGTTTTTGCACGCTTTTCAGAGAACGTGCTATTTTTCTATAGACCACATCCCACCTCAGTTGTAGGTGCCAATTTTTGTGGTTACATCTTTTGTGATCCTTGTTCAGTGAAAAATATAAAAAAATAGTAAAAAAATAAAAAAGTTTGATTCCTACTAGTGCCTTTTGGGAAAATCATGGAAAAATTCAGGAAAAAGAAAAAATCCGGTTATTTGGTTGTTCTGTGCATTCTTTCCATCATCCTTTGTTTTCACCTTGTTAAGCTACGTCTCGACATGTCTTAGCCAGCAGCTGTGATTTGTACTTTGGATCTGGATTGAACAATCGCTAATCTGTATTCGTTAATTGCTAATCCTTGCTGTCATATTGTGTGCCTACCCATAGCTCCACATATTCTTCTGTCAGCACAGTTTCATCTTGCAACTGTTAACCACGCTCAACAACAGATTGCTTCGTCCTGTTTGGTTTCATCAAAATTGCCAAAAAAAATCAGGAAAATAAAGAAAAAAATTGTCAAAGTTTTTGCACGCTTTTGAGAGAACATGCTATTTTTCTGTAAACCACATCCCAGCTCAGTTGTAGGTGCCAATTTTTGTGGTTGCATCTTTTTGATCCTTGTTCAGTGAAAAATATAAAAAAAATAGTAAAAAAATAAAAAGGTTTGATTTCTACTAGTGCCTTTTGGGAAAATCTGGGAAAAATTCAGGAAAAAGAAAAAATCTGGTTATTTGCTTGTTCTGTGCGTTCTTTCCATCATCCTTTGTTTTCACCTTGTTGCGCTACGTCTCGACATGTCTTAGCCAGCAGCTGTGATTTGTAGTTTGGATCCGGATTGAACAATCGCTAATCTGTATTCGTTAATTGCTAATCCTTGTTGTCATATTGTGTGCCTACCCATAGCTCCACATATTCTTCTGTCAGCACAGTTTCATCTTGCAACTGTTAACCACGCTCAACAACAGATTGCTTCGCCCTGTTTGGTTTCATCAAAATTGCCAAAAAAAATCAGGAAAATAAAGAAAAAAATTATCAAAATTTTTGCACGCTTTTCAGGGAACGTGCTATTTTTCTGTAGACCACATCCCACCTCAGTTGTAGGTGCCAATTTTTGTGGTTGCATCTTTTGTGATCCTTGTTCAGAGAAAAATATAAAAAAATAGTAAAAAAATAAAAAGTTTGATTCCTACTAGTGCCTTTTGGGAAAATCAGGGAAAAATTCAGGAAAAAGAAAAAATCCGGTTATTTGGTTGTTCTATGCGTTCTTTCCATCATCCTTTGTTTTCACCTTGTTGCGCTACGTCTCGACATGTCTTAGCCAGCAGCTGTGATTTGTACTTTCGATCCGGATTGAACAATCGCTAATCTGTATTCGTTAATTGCTAATCCTTGCTGTCATATTGAGTGTCTACCCATAGCTCCACATATTCTTCTGTTAGCACAGTTTCATCTTGCAACTGTTAACGACGCTCAACAACAGATTGCTTCGCCCTGTTTGGTTTCATCAAAATTGCCAAAAAAAATCATGAAAATAAAGAAAAAAAATTGTTAAAGTTTTTGCACGCTTTTCAGAGAACGTGCTATTTTTCTGTAGACCACATCCCACCTCAGTTGTAGGTGCCAATTTTTATGGTTGCATCTTTTGTGATACTTATTCAGAGAAAAATATAAAAAAATAGTGAAAAAATAAAAAAGTTTGATTCCTACTAGTGCCTTTTGGGAAAATCAGGGAAAAGTTCAGGAAAAAGAAAAAATCTGGTTATTTGCTTGTTTTGTGCGTTCTTTCCATCATCCTTTGTTTTCACCTTGTTGCGCTACGTCTCGACATGTCTTAGCCAGCAGCTGTGATTTGTACTTTGGATCCGGATTGAACAATCGCTAATCTGTATTCGTTAATTGCTAATCCTTGCTGTCATATTGTGTGCCTGCCCATAGCTCCACATATTCTTATGTCAGCACAGTTTCATCTTGCAACTGTTAACCACGCTCAACAACAGATTGCTTCGCCCTGTTTGGTTTCATCAAAATTGCCAAAAAAATCATGAAAATATAGAAAAAAAATTGTTAAAGTTTTTGCACGCTTTTCAGAGAACGTGCTATTTTTCTATAGACCACATCCCACCTCAGTTGTAGGTGCCAATTTTTGTGGTTACATCTTTTGTGATCCTTGTTCAGTGAAAAATATAAAAAATAGTAAAAAAATAAAAAAGTTTGATTCCTACTAGTGCCTTTTGGGAAAATCATGGAAAAATTCAGGAAAAAGAAAAAATCCGGTTATTTGGTTGTTCTGTGCATTCTTTCCATCATCCTTTGTTTTCACCTTGTTAAGCTACGCCTCGACATGTCTTAGCCAGCAGCTGTGATTTGTACTTTGGATCTGGATTGAACAATCGCTAATCTGTATTCGTTAATTGCTAATCCTTGCTGTCATATTGTGTGCCTACCCATAGCTCCACATATTCTTCTGTCAGCACAGTTTCATCTTGCAACTGTTAACCACGCTCAACAACAGATTGCTTCGTCCTGTTTGGTTTCATCAAAATTGCCAAAAAAAATCAGGAAAATAAAGAAAAAAATTGTCAAAGTTTTTGCACGCTTTTGAGAGAACATGCTATTTTTCTGTAAACCACATCCCAGCTCAGTTGTAGGTGCCAATTTTTGTGGTTGCATCTTTTTGATCCTTGTTCAGTGAAAAATATAAAAAAAATAGTAAAAAATAAAAAGGTTTGATTTCTACTAGTGCCTTTTGGGAAAATCAGGGAAAAATTCAGGAAAAAGAAAAAATCTGGTTATTTGCTTGTTCTGTGCGTTCTTTCCATCATCCTTTGTCTTCACCTTGTTGCGCTACGTCTCGACATGTCTTAGCCAGCAGCTGTGATTTGTACTTTGGATCCGGATTGAACAATCGCTAATCTGTATTCGTTAATTGCTAATCCTTGCTGTCATATTGAGTGTCTACCCATAGCTCCACATATTCTTCTGTTAGCACAGTTTCATCTTGCAACTGTTAACGACGCTCAACAACAGATTGCTTCGCCCTGTTTGGTTTCATCAAAATTGCCAAAAAAAAAATCATGAAAATAAAGAAAAAAAATTGTTAAAGTTTTTGCACGCTTTTCAGAGAACGTGCTATTTTTCTGTAGACCACATCCCACCTCAGTTGTAGGTGCCAATGTTTATGATTGCATCTTTTGTGATCCTTGTTCAGAGAAAATATAAAAAATAGTGAAAAAATAAAAAAGTTTGATTCCTACTCGTGCCTTTTGGGAAAATCAGGGAAAAATTCAGGAAAAAGAAAAAATCCGGTTATTTGCTTGTTCTGTGCGTTCTTTTCATCATCCTTTGTTTTCGCCTTGTTGCGCTACGTCTCGACATGTCTTAGCTAGCAGCTGTGATTTGTACTTTGGATCCGGATTGAACAATCGCTAATCTGTATTCGTTAATTGCTAATCCTTGCTGTCATATTGTGTGCCTACCCATAGCTCCACATATTCTTCTGTCAGCACAGTTTCATCTTGCAACTGTTAACCACGCTCAAAAACAGATTGCTTCACCCTGTTTGGTTTCATCAAAATTGCCAAAAAAAATCAGGAAAATAAAGAAAAAAATTGTCAAAGTTTTTGCATGCTTTTGAGAGAACATGCTATTTTTCTGTAAACCACATCCCAGCTCAGTTGTAGGTGCCAATTTTTGTGGTTGCATCTTTTGTGATGCTTGTTCAAAGAAAAATACAAAAAAATAGTAAAAAAATAAAAAAATTGATTCCTACTAGTGCCTTTTGGGAAAATCAGGGAAAAATTCAGGAAAAAGAAAAAATCCGGTTATTTGCTTGTTCTGTGCGTTCTTTCCATCATGCTTTGTTTTCACCTTGTTGCGCTACGTCTCGACATGTCTTAGCCAGCAGCTGTGATTTGTACTTTGGATCCGGATTGAACAATCGCTAATCTGTATTCTTTAATTGCTAATCCTTGCTGTCATATTGTGTGCCTACCCATAGCTCCACATATTCTTCTGTCAGCACAGTTTCATCTTGCAACTGTTAACCACGCTCAACAACAGATTGCTTCGCCCTGTTTGGTTTCATCAAAATTGCCAAAAAAAAATCAGGAAAATAAAGAAAAAAAATTATCAAAGTTTTTGCACGCTTTTCAGAGAACGTGCTATTTTTCTGTAGACCACATCCCACCTCAGTTGTAGGTGCCAATTTTTGTGGTTGCATCTTTTGTGATCCTTGTTCAGAGAAAAATATAAAAAAATAGTAAAAAATAAAAAATTTTGATTCCTACTAGTGCCTTTTGGGAAAATCAGGGAAAAATTCAGGAAAAAGAAAAAATCCGGTTATTTGCTTGTTCTGTGCGTTTTTTCCATCATCTTTTGTTTTCGCCTTGTTGCGCTACGTCTCGACATGTCTTAGCCAGCAGCTGTGATTTGTACTTTGCATCCGGATTGAACAATCGCTAATCTGTATTCGTTAATTGCTAATCCTTGCTGTCATATTGTGTGCCTACCCATAGCTCCACATATTCTTCTGTCAGCACAGTTTCGTCTTGCAACTGTTAACCACGCTCAACAACAGATTGCTTCGCCCGGTTTGGTTTCATCAAAATTGCCAAAAAAATCAGGAAAATAAAGAAAAAAATTGTCAAAGTTTTTGCACGCTTTTGAGAGAACGTGCTATTTTTCTATAGACCACATCCCACCTCAGTTGTAGGTGCCAATTTTTATGGTTGCATCTTTTGTGATCCTTGTTCAGAGAAAAATATAAAAAAAAATAGTGAAAAAATAAAAAAGTTTGATTCCTACTAGTGCCTTTTGGGAAAATCAGGGAAAAATTCAGGAAAAAGAAAAAATCCGGTTGTTTGCTTGTTCTGTGCGTTCTTTCCATCATCTTTTGTTTTCACCTAGTTGCGCTACGTCTCAACGTGTCTTAGCCAGCAGCTGTGATTTGTACTTTGGATCCGGATTAAACAATCGCTAATCTGTATTTGTTAATTGCTAATCCTTGCTGTCATATTGTGTGCCTGCCCATAGCTCCACATATTCTTATGTCAGCACAGTTTCATCTTGCAACTCTTAACCACGCTCAACAACAGATTGCTTCGCCGTGTTTGGTTTCATCAAAATTGCCAAAAAAATCAGGAAAATAAAGAAAAAAATTGTCAAAGTTTTTGCACGCTTTTGAGAGAACGTGCAATTTTTCTGTAGACCACATCCCACCTCAGTTGTAGGTGCCAATTTTTATGGTTGCATTTTTTGTGATCCTTGTTCAGAGAAAAATATAAAAAAAATAGTGAAAAAATAAAAAAGTTTTATTCCACTAGTGCCTTTTGGGAAAATCAGGGAAAAATTCAGGAAAAAGAAAAAATCCGGTTATTTGCTTGTTCTGTGCGTTCTTTCCATCATCCTTTGTTTTCACCTTGTTGCGCTACGTCTCGACATGTCTTAGCCAGCAGTTGTGATTTGTACTTTGGATCTGGATTGAACAATCGCTAATCTGTATTCGTTAATTGCTAATCCTTGCTGTCATATTGTGTGCCTGCCCATAGCTCCACATATTCTTCTGTCAGCACAGTTTCATCTTGCAACTGTTAACCACGCTCAACAACAGATTGCTTCGCCCTGTTTGGTTTCATCAAAATTGCCAAAAAAATTAGGAAAATAAAGAAAAAAATTGTCAAAGTTTTTGCACGCTTTTCAGAGAACGTGCTGTTTTTCTGTAGACCACATCCCAGCTCAGTTGTAGGTGCCAAATTTTGTGGTTGCATCTTTTGTGATCCTTGTTCAGAGAAAAATATAAAAAAAATAGTGAAAAAATAAAAAAGTTTGATTCCTACTCGTGCCTTTTGGGAAAATCAGGGAAAAATTCAGGAAAAAGAAAAAAATCTGGTTATTTGCTTGTTCTGTGCGTTCTTTTCATCATCCTTAGTTTTCACCTTGTTACGCTACGTCTCGACATGTCTTAGCTAGCAGGTGTGATTTGTACTTTGGATCCGGATTGAACAATCGCTAATCTGTATTCGTTAATTGCTAATCCTTGCTGTCATATTGTGTGCCTACCCAGAGCTCCACATATTCTTCTGTCAGCACAGTTTCGTCTTGCAACTGTTAACCACGCTCAACAACAGATTGCTTCGCCCTGTTTGGTTTCATCAAAATTGCCAAAAAAATCAGGAAAATAAAGAAAAAAATTATCAAAGTTTTTGCACGCTTTTCAGAGAACGTGCTATTTTTCTGTAGACCACATCCCACCTCAGTTGTAGGTGCCAATTTTTGTGGTTGCATCTTTTGTGATCCTTGTTCAGAGAAAAATATAAAAAAATAGTAAAAAAATAAAAAAGTTTGATTCCTACTAGTGCCTTTTGGGAAAATCAGGGAAAAATTCAGGAAAAAGAAAAAATCTGGTTATTTGCTTGTTCTGTGCGTTTTTTCCATCATCTTTTGTTTTCGCCTTGTTGCGCTACGTCTCGACATGTCTTAGCCAGCAGCTGTGATTTGTACTTTGCATCCGGATTGAACAATCGCTAATCTGTATTCGTTAATTGCTAATCTTTGCTGTCATATTGTGTGCCTACCCGTAGCTCCACATATTCTTCTGTCAGCACAGTTTCGTCTTGCAACTGTTAACCACGCTTAACAACAGATTGCTTCGCCCTGTTTGGTTTCATCAAAATTGCCAAAAAAATCAGGAAAATAAAGAAAAAAATTGTCAAAGTTTTTGCACGCTTTTGAGAGAACGTGCTATTTTTCTGTAGACCACATCCCACCTCAGTTGTAGGTGCCAATTTTTATGGTTGCATCTTTTGTGATCCTTGTTCAGAGAAAAATATAAAAAAAATAGTGAAAAAATAAAAAAGTTTGATTCCTACTAGTGCATTTTGGGAAAATCAGGGAAAAATTCAGGAAAAAGAAAAAATCCGGTTATTTGCTTGTTCTGTGCGTTCTTTCCATCATCTTTTGTTTTCACCTAGTTGCGCTACGTCTCAACGTGTCTTAGCCAGCAGCTGTGATTTGTACTTTGGATCCGGATTGAACAATCGCTAATCTGTATTTGTTAATTGCTAATCCTTGCTGTCATATTGTGTGCCTGCCCATAGCTCCACATATTCTTATGTCAGCACAGTTTCATCTTGCAACTGTTAACCACGCTCAACAACAGATTGCTTCGCCGTGTTTGGTTTCATCAAAATTGCCAAAAAAATCAGGAAAATAAAGAAAAAAATTGTCAAAGTTTTTGCACGCTTTTGAGAGAACGTGCAATTTTTCTGTAGACCACATCCCACCTCAGTTGTAGGTGCCAATTTTTGTGGTTGCATCTTTTGTGATCCTTGTTCAGAGAAAAATATAAAAAAATAGTAAAAAAATAAAAAATTTGATTCCTACTAGTGCCTTTTGGGAAAATCAGGGAAAAATTTAGGAAAAAGAAAAAATCCGGTTATTTGCTTGTTCTGTGCGTTCTTTCCATCATGCTTTGTTTTCACCTTGTTGCGCTACGTCTCGACATGTCTTAGCCAGCAGCTGTGATTTGTACTTTGGATCCGGATTGAACAATCGCTAATCTGTATTTGTTAATTGCTAATCCTTGCTGTCATATTGTGTGCCTGCCCATAGCTCCACATATTCTTATGTCAGCACAGTTTCATCTTGCAACTGTTAACCACGCTCAACAACAGATTGCTTCGCCGTGTTTGGTTTCATCAAAATTGCCAAAAAAATCAGGAAAATAAAGAAAAAAATTGTCAAAGTTTTTGCACGCTTTTGAGAGAACGTGCAATTTTTCTGTAGACCACATCCCACCTCAGTTGTAGGTGCCAATTTTTATGGTTGCATTTTTTGTGATCCTTGTTCAGAGAAAAATATAAAAAAAATAGTGAAAAAATAAAAAAGTTTTATTCCACTAGTGCCTTTTGGGAAAATCAGGGAAAAATTCAGGAAAAAGAAAAAATCTGGTTATTTGCTTGTTCTGTGCGTTCTTTCCATCATCCTTTGTTTTCACCTTGTTGCGCTACGTCTCGACATGTCTTAGCCAGCAGTTGTGATTTGTACTTTGGATCCGGATTGAACAATCGCTAATCTGTATTCGTTAATTGCTAATCCTTGCTGTCATATTGTGTGCCTGCCCATAGCTCCACATATTCTTCTGTCAGCACAGTTTCATCTTGCAACTGTTAACCACGCTCAACAACAGATTGCTTCGCCGTGTTTGATTTCATCAAAATTGCCAAAAAAAATCAGGAAAATAAAGAAAAAAATTGTCAAAGTTTTTGCACGCTTTTGAGAGAACGTGCAATTTTTCAGTAGACCACATCCCACCTCAGTTGTAGGTGCCAATTTTTATGGTTGCATTTTTTGTGATCCTTGTTCAGAGAAAAATATAAAAAAATAGTGAAAAAATAAAAAAGTTTTATTCCTACTAGTGCCTTTTGGGAAAATCAGGGAAAAATTCAGGAAAAAGAAAAAATCCGGTTATTTGCTTGTTCTGTGCGTTCTTTCCATCATCCTTTGTATTCACCTTGTTGCGCTACGTCTCAACATGTCTTAGCCGGCAGTTGTGATTTGTACTTTGGATCCGGATTGAACAATCGCTAATCTGTATTCGTTAATTGCTAATCCTTGCTGTCATATTGTGTGCCTGCCCACAACTCCACATATTCTTCTGTCAGCACAGTTTCATCTTGCAACTGTTAACCATGCTCAACAACAGATTGCTTCGCCCTGTTTGGTTTCATCAAAATTGCCAAAAAAATCAGGAAAATAAAGAAAAAAATTGTCAAAGTTTTTGCACGCTTTTCAGAGAACGTGCTGTTTTTCTGTAGACCACATCCCACCTGAGTTGTAGGTGCCAAATTTTGTGGTTGCATCTTTTGTGATCCTTGTTCAGAGAAAAATATAAAAAAATAGTGAAAAAATAAAAAAGTTTGATTCCTACTCGTGCCTTTTGGGAAAATCAGGGAAAAATTCAGGAAAAAGAAAAAATCTGGTTATTTGCTTGTTCTGTGCGTTCTTTTCATCATCCTTTGTTTTCACCTTGTTACGCTACGTCTCGACATGTCTTAGCTAGCAGCTGTGATTTGTACTTTGGATCCGGATTGAACAATCGCTAATCTTTATTCGTTAATTGCTAATCCTTGCTGTCATATTGTGTGCCTACCCATAGCTCCACATATTCTTATGTCAGCACAGTTTCATCTTGCAACTGTTAACCACGCTCAACAACAGATTGCTTCGCCGTGTTTGGTTTCATCAAAATTGCCAAAAAAATCAGGAAAATAAAGAAAAAAATTGTCAAAGTTTTTGCACGCTTTCGAGAGAACGTGCAATTTTTCTGTAGACCACATCCCACCTCAGTTGTAGGTGCCAATTTTTGTGGTTGCATCTTTTGTGATCCTTGTTCAGAGAAAAATATAAAAAAATAGTAAAAAAATAAAAAATTTGATTCCTACTAGTGCCTTTTGGGAAAATCAGGGAAAAATTCAGGAAAAAGAAAAAATCCGGTTATTTGCTTGTTCTGTGCGTTCTTTCCATCATGCTTTGTTTTCACCTTGTTGCGCTACGTCTCGACATGTCTTAGCCAACAACTGTGATTTGTACTTTGGATCCGGATTGAACAATCGCTAATCTGTATTCGTTAATTGCTAATCCTTGCTGTCATATTGTGTGCCTACCCATAGCTCACAAAATTCTTCTGTCAGCACAGTTTTATCTTGCAACTGTTAACCACGCTCAACAACAGATTGCTTCACCCTGTTTGGTTTCATCAAAATTGCCAAAAAAAATCAGGAAAATAAAGAAAAAAATTGTCAATGTTTTTGCACGCTTTTCAGAGAACGTGCTATTTTTCTGTAGACCACATCCCACCTCAGTTGTAGGTGCCAATTTTTATGGTTGCATCTTTTGTGATCCTTGTTCAGAGAAAAATATAAAAAAAATAGTGAAAAAATAAAAAACTTTGATTCCTACTAGTGCCTTTTGGGAAAATCATGAAAAAATTTAGGAAAAAGAAAAAATCCGATTATTTGCTTGTTCTGTGCGTTCTTTCCATCATCCTTTGTTTTCACCTTGTTGCGCTACGTCTCGACATGTCTTAGCCAGCAGCTGTGATTTGTACTTTGGATCTGGATTAAACAATCGCTAATCTGTATTCGTTAATTGCTAATCCTTGCTGTCATATTGTGTGCCTACCCATAGCTCCACATATTCTTCTGTCAGCACAGTTTCATCTTGCAACTGTTAACCACGCTCAACAATAGATTGCTTCGCCCTATTTGGTTTCATCAAAATTGCTAAAAAAATCAGGAAAATAAAGAAAAAAATTGTCAAAGATTTTGCACGCTTTTCAAAGAACGTGCTATTTTTCTGTAGACCACATCCCACCTCAGTTGTAGGTGCCAATTTTTATGGTTGCATCTTTTGTGATCCTTGTTCAGAGAAAAATATAAAAAAATAGTGAAAAAATAAAAAAGTTTGATTCCTACTAGTGCCTTTTGGGAAAATCAGGGAAAAATTCAGGAAAAAGAAAAAAATCCGGTTATTTGCTTGTTCTCTGCGTTCTTTCCATCATGCTTTGTTTTCACCTTGTTGCGCTACGTCTCGACATGTCTTAGCCAGCAGCTGTGATTTGTACTTTGGATCCGGATTGAACAATCGCTAATCTGTATTCGTTAATTGCTAATCCTTGCTGTCATATTGTGTGCCTACCCATAGCTCCACATATTCTTCTGTCAGCACAGTTTCATCTTGCAACTGTTAACCACGCTCAACAACAGATTGCTTCGCCCTGTTTGGTTTCATCAAAATTGCCAAAAAAAATCAGAAAATAAAGAAAAAAAATTATCAAAATTTTTGCACGCTTTTCAGAGAACGTGCTATTTTTCTGTAGACCACATCCCACCTCAGTTGTAGGTGCCAATTTTTGTGGTTGCATCTTTTGTGATCCTTGTTCAGAGAAAAATATAAAAAAATAGTAAAAAAATAAAAAATTTGATTCCTACTAGTGCCTTTTGGGAAAATCGGGGAAAAATTCAGGAAAAAGAGAAAATCCGGTTATTTGCTTGTTCTGTGCGTTCTTTCCATCATGCTTTGTTTTCACCTTGTTGCGCTACGTCTCGACATGTCTTAGCCAACAGCTGTGATTTGTACTTTGGATCCGGATTGAACAATCGCTAATCTGTATTCGTTAATTGCTAATCCTTGCTGTCATATTGTGTGCCTACCCATAGCTCCACATATTCTTCTGTCAGCACAGTTTCATCTTGCAACTGTTAACCACGCTCAACAACAGATTGCTTCGCCCTGTTTGGTTTCATCAAAATTGCCAAAAAAATCAGGAAAATAAAGAAAAAAATTGTCAATGTTTTTGCATGCTTTTCAGAGAACGTGCTATTTTTCTGTAGACCACATCCCACCTCAGTTGTAGGTGCCAATTTTTATGGTTGCATCTTTTGTGATCCTTGTTCAGAGAAAAATATAAAAAAAATAGTGAAAAAATAAAAAAGTTTGATTCCTACTAGTGCCTTTTGGGAAAATCAGGGAAAAATTCAGGAAAAAGAAAAAAATCCGGTTATTTGCTTGTTTTGTGCGTTCTTTCCATCATGCTTTGTTTTCACCTTGTTGCGCTACGTCTCGACATGTCTTAGCCAGCAGCTGTGATTTGTACTTTGGATCCGGATTGAACAATCGCTAATTTGTATTCGTTAATTGCTAATCCTTGCTGTCACATTGTGTGCCTACCCATAGCTCCACATATTCTTCTGTCAGCACAATTTCATCTTGCAACTGTTAACCACGCTCAACAACAGATTGCTTCGCCCTGTTTGGTTTCATCAAAATTGCCAAAAAAAATCAGGAAAATAAAAAAAATTGTCAAAGTTTTTGCGCGCTTTTCAGAGAACGTTCTATTTTTCTATAGACCACATCCCACCTCAGTTGTAGATGCCAATTTTCATGGTTGCATCTTTTATGATCCTTGTTCTGAGAAAAATATAAAAAAATAGTGAAATAATAAAAAAGTTTGATTCCTACTAGTGCCTTTTCGGAAAATTAGGGAAAAATTCAGGAAAAAGAAAAAATCCGGTTATTTGCTTGTTCTGTGCGTTCTTTCCATCATGCTTTGTTTTCACCTTGTTGCGCTACGTCTCGACATGTCTTAGCCCGCAGCTGTGATTTGTACTTTGGAACCGGATTGAACAATCGCTAATCTGTATTCGTTAATTGCTAATCCTTGCTGTCATATTGTGTGCCTACCCATAGCTCCACATATTCTTCTGTCAGCACAGTTTCATCTTGCAACTGTTAACCACGCTCAACAACAGATTGCTTTGCCCTGTTTGGTTTCATCAAAATTGCCAAAAAATCAGGAAAATAAAGAAAAAAATTGTCAAAGTTTTTGCACGCTTTTCAGAGAACCTGCTATTTTTCTGTAGACCACATCCCACCTCAGTTGTAGGTGCCAATTTTTATGGTTGCATCTTTTGTGATCCTTGTTCAGAGAAAAATATAAAAAAAATAGTGAAAAAATAAAAAACTTTGATTCCTACTAGTGCCTTTTGGGAAAATCATGAAAAAATTTAGGAAAAAGAAAAAATCTGATTATTTGCTTGTTCTGTGCGTTCTTTCCATCATCCTTTGTTTTCACCTTGTTGCGCTACGTCTCGACATGTCTTAGCCAGCAGCTGTGATTTGTACTTTGGATCCGGATTGAACAATCGCTAATCTGTATTCGTTAATTGCTAATCCTTGTTGTCATATTGTGTGCCTACCCATAGCTCCACATATTCTTCTGTCAGCATAGTTTCATCTTGCAACTGTTAACCGCGCTCAACAATAGATTGCTTCGCCCTGTTTGGTTTCATCAAAATTGCCAAAAAAAATCAGGAAAATAAAGAAAAAAATTTTCAAAGTTTTTGCACGCTTTTCAGAGAACGTGCTATTTTTCTGTAGACCACATCCCACCTCAGTTGTAGGTGCCAATTTTTATGGTTGCATCTTTTGTGATCCTTGTTCAGAGAAAAATATAAAAAAATAGTGAAAAAATAAAAAACTTTGATTCCTACTAGTGCCTTTTGGGAAAATCATGAAAAAATTTAGGAAAAAGAAAAAATCTGATTATTTGCTTGTCCTGTGTGTTCTTTCCATCATCCTTTGTTTTCACCTTATTGCGCTACGTCTCGACATGTCTTAGCCAGCAGCTGTGATTTGTACTTTGGATCCGGATTGAACAATCGCTAATCTGTATTCGTTAATTGCTAATCCTTGTTGTCATATCGTGTGCCTACCCATAGCTCCACATATTCTTCTGTCAGCACAGTGTCATCTTGCAACTGTTAACCACGCTCAACAACAGATTGTTTCGGCCTGTTTGGTTTCATCAAAATTGCCAAAAAAAACAGGAAAATAAAGAAAAAAATTGTCAAAGATTTTCCACGCTTTTCAAAGAACGTGCTTTTTTTCTGTAGACCACATCCCACCTCAGTTGTAGGTGCCAATTTTTATGGTTGCATCTTTTGTGATCCTTGTTCAGAGAAAAATATAAAAAAAATAGTGAAAAAATAAAAAAGTTTGATTCCTACTAGTGCATTTTGGGAAAATCAGGGAAAAATTCAGGAAAAAGAAAAAAATCTGGATATTTGCTTGTTCTGTGCGTTCTTTCCATCATCCTTTGTTTTCACCTTGTTGCGCTACGTCTCGACATGTCTTAGCCAGCAGCTGTGATTTCTACTTCGGATCCGGATTGAACAATCGCTAATTTGTATTTGTTAATTGCTAATCCTTGCTGTCACATTGTGTGCCTACCCATAGCTCCACATATTCTTCTGTCAGCACAGTTTCATCTTGCAACTGTTAACCACGCTCAACAACAGATTGCTCCGCCCTGTTTGGTTTCATCAAAATTGCCAAAAAAAATCAGGAAAATAAAGAAAAAAATTGTCAAAGTTTTTGCGCGCTTTTCAGAGAACGTGCTATTTTTCTGTAGACCACATCCCACCTCAGTTGTAGATGCCAATTTTCAAGGTTGCATCTTTTGTGATCCTTGTTCTGAGAAAAATATAAAAAAATAGTGAAAAAATAAAAAAGTTTGATTCCTACTAGTGCCTTTTGGGAAAATCAAGGAAAAATTCAGGAAAAAGAAAAAATCCGGTTATTTGCTTGCTCTGTGTGTTCTTTCCATCATCCTTTGTTTTCACCTTGTTGCGCTACGTCTCGACATGTCTTAGCCAGCAACTGTGATTTGTACTTTGGATCCGGATTGAACAATCGCTAATCTGTATTCGTTAATTGCTAATCCTTGCTGTCATATTGTGTGCCTACCCATAGCTCCACATATTCTTCTGTCAGCACAGTTTCATCTTGCAACTGTTAACCACGCTCAACAACAGATTGCTTCGCCCTGTTTGGTTTCATCAAAATTGCCAAAAAAATCAGGAAAATAAAGAAAAAAATTCTTAAAGTTTTTGCACGCTTTTCAGAGAACGTGCTATTTTTCTGTAGACCACATCCCACCTCAGTTGTAGGTGCCAATTTTTATGGTTGCATCTTTTGTGATCCTTGTTCAGAGAAAAATATAAAAAAATAGTGAAAAAATAAAAAACTTTGATTCCTACTAGTGCCTTTTGGGAAAATCATTAAAAAATTTAGGAAAAAGAAAAAATCCGATTATTTGCTTGTTCTGTGCGTTCTTTCCATCATCCTTTGTTTTCACCTTGTTACGCTACGTCTCGACTTGTCTTAGCCAGCAGCTGTGATTTGACTTTGGATCCGGATTGAACAATCGCTAATCTGTATTCGTTAATTGATAATCCTTGCTGTCATATTGTGTGCCTACCCAAAGCTCCACATATTCTTCTGTCAGCACAGTTTCATCTTGCAACTGTTAACCACGCTCAACAACAGATTGCTTTGCCCTGTTTGGTTTCATCAAAATTGCCAAAAAAAAACAGGAAAATAAAGAAAAAATTTGTCAAAGATTTTGCATGCTTTTCAAAGAACGTGCTATTTTTCTGTAGACCACATCCCACCTTAGTTGTAGGTGCCAATTTTTATGGTTGCATCTTTTGTGATCCTTGTTCAGAGAAAAATATAAAAAAATAGTGAAAAAATAAAAAAGTTTGATTCCTACTAGTGCCTTTTGGGAAAATCAGGGAAAAATTCAGGAAAAAGAAAAAAATCCGGTTATTTGCTTGTTCTGTGCGTTCTTTCCATCATCCTTTGTTTTCACCTTGTTGCGCTACGTCTCGACATGTCTTAGCCAGCAGCTGTGATTTGTACTTTGGATCCGGATTGAACAATCGCTAATTTGTATTCGTTAATTGCTAATCCTTGCTGTCACATTGTGTGCCTACCCATAGCTCCACATATTCTTCTGTCAGCACAGTTTCATCTTACAACTGTTAACCACGCTCAACAACAGATTGCCCCACCCTGTTTGGTTTCATCAAAATTGCCAAAAAAAATCAGGAAAATAAAGAAAAAAATTGTCAAAGTTTTTGCGCGCTTTTCAGAGAACGTGCTATTTTTCTGTAGACCACATCCCACCTCAGTTGTAGATGCCAATTTTCATGGTTGCATCTTTTGTGATCCTTGTTCTGAGAAAAATATAAAAAAATAGTGAAAAAATAAAAAAGTTTGATTCCTACTAGTGCCTTTTGGGAAAATCAAGGAAAAATTCAGGAAAAAGAAAAAATCCGGTTATTTGCTTGTTCTGTGTGTTCTTTCCATCATCCTTTGTTTTTACCTTGTTGCGCTACGTCTCGACATGTCTTAGCCAGCAGCTGTGATTTGTACTTTGGATCCGGATTGAACAATCGCTAATCTGTATTCGTTAATTGCTAATCCTTGCTGTCATATTGTGTGCCTACCTATAGCTCCACATATTCTTCTGTCAGCACAGTTTCATCTTGCAACTGTTAACCACGCTCAACAACAGATTGCTTCGCCCTGTTTGGTTTCATCAAAATTGCCAAAAAAAATCAGGAAAATAAAGAAAAAAATTGTCAAAGTTTTTGCACGCTTTTCAGAGAACGTGCTATTTTTCTGTAGACCACATCCCACCTCAGTTGTAGGTGCCAATTTTTATGGTTGCATCTTTTGCGATCCTTGTTCAGAGAAAAATATAAAAAAAATAGTGAAAAAATAAAAAACTTTGATTCCTACTAGTGCCTTTTGGGAAAATCATGAAAAAATTTAGGAAAAAGAAAAAATCCGATTATTTGCTTGTTCTGTGCGTTCTTTCCATCATCCTTTGTTTTCACCTTGTTGCGCTACGTCTCGACATGTCTTAGCCAGCAGCTGTGATTTGTACTTTGGATCCGGATTGAACAATCGCTAATCTGTATTCGTTAATTGCTAATCCTTGCTGTCATATTGTGTGCCTACCCATAGCTCCACATATTCTTCTGTCAGCACAGTTTCATCTTGCAACTGTTAACCACGCTCAACAACAGATTGCTTCGCCCTGCTTGGTTTCATCAAAATTGCCAAAAAAATTAGGAAAATAAAGAAAAAAATTGTCAAAGTTTTTGCACGCTTTTCAGAGAACGTGCTATTTTTCTGTAGACCACATCCCACCTCAGTTGTAGGTGCCAATTTTTATGGTTGCATCTTTTGTGATCCTTGTTCAGAGAAAAATATAAAAAAATAGTGAAAAAATAAAAAACTTTGATTCCTACTAGTGCCTTTTGGGAAAATCATTAAAAAATTTAGGAAAAAGAAAAAATCTGATTATTTGCTTGTTCTGTGCGTTCTTTCCATCATCCTTTGTTTTCACCTTGTTGCGCTACGTCTCGACATGTCTTAGCCAGCAGCTGTGATTTGACTTTGGATCCGGATTGAACAATCGCTAATCTGTATTCGTTAATTGCTAATCCTTGCTGTCATATTGTGTGCCTACCCATAGCTCCACATATTCTTCTGTCAGCACAGTTTCATCTTGCAACTATTAACCACGCTCAACAACAGATTGCTTTGCCCTATTTGGTTTCATCAAAATTGCCAAAAAAAACAGGAAAATAAAGAAAAAAATTGTCAAAGATTTTGCACGCTTTTCAAAGAACGTGCTATTTTTCTGTAGACCACATCCCACCTCAGTTGTAGGTGCCAATTTTTATGGTTGCATCTTTTGTGATCCTTGTTCAGAGAAAAATATAAAAAAAATAGTGAAAAAATAAAAAAGTTTGATTCCTACTAGTGCCTTTTGGGAAAATCAGGGAAAAATTCAGGAAAAAGAAAAAAATCTGGTTATTTGCTTGTTCTGTGCGTTCTTTCCATCATCCTTTGTTTTCACCTTGTTGCGCTACGTCTCGACATGTCTTAGCCAGCAGCTGTGATTTGTACTTTGAATCCGGCTTGAACAATCGCTAATTTGTATTCGTTAATTGCTAATCCTTGCTGTCACATTGTGTGCCTACCCATAGCTCCACATATTCTTCTGTCAGCACAGTTTCATCTTGCAACTGTTAACCACGCTCAACAACAGATTGCCCCACCCTGTTTGGTTTCATCAAAATTGCCAAAAAAAATCAGGAAAATAAAGAAAAAAATTGTCAAAGTTTTTGCGCGCTTTTCAGAGATTGTGCTATTTTTCTGTAGACCACATCCCACCTCAGTTGTAGATGCCAATTTTCATGGTTGCATCTTTTGTGATCCTTGTTCTGAGAAAAATATAAAAAAATAGTGAAAAAATAAAAAAGTTTGATTCCTACTAGTGCCTTTTGGGAAAATCAAGGAAAAATTCAGGAAAAAGAAAAAATCCGGTTATTTGCTTGTTCTGTGTGTTCTTTCCATCATCCTTTGTTTTCACCTTGTTGTGCTACGTCTCGACATGTCTTAGCCAGCAGCTGTGATTTGTACTTTGGATCCGGATTAAACAATCGCTAATCTGTATTCGTTAATTGCTAATCCTTGCTGTCATATTGTGTGCCTACCCATAGCTCCACATATTCTTCTGTCAGCACAGTTTCATCTTGCAACTGTTAACCACGCTCAACAACAGATTGCTTCGCCCTGTTTGGTTTCATTAAAATTGCCAAAAAAAATCAGGAAAATAAAGAAAAAAATTGTCAAAGTTTTTGCACGCTTTTCCAAGAACGTGCTATTTTTCTGTAGACCACATCCCACCTCAGTTGTAGGTGCCAATTTTTATGGTTGCATCTTTTGTGATCCTTGTTCAGAGAAAAATATAAAAAAAATAGTGAAAAAATAAAAAACTTTGATTCCTACTAGTGCCTTTTGGGAAAATCATGAAAAAATTTAGGAAAAAGAAAAAATCTGAT
This sequence comes from Saccharum spontaneum, assembly GCA_022457205.1. Lineage (NCBI taxonomy): Eukaryota > Viridiplantae > Streptophyta > Magnoliopsida > Poales > Poaceae > Saccharum > Saccharum spontaneum. Next base: position 37,122 of record JAKOGQ010000554.1, read on the forward strand.
TATTTGCTTGTTCTGTGCGTTCTTTCCATCATCCTTTGTTTTCACCTTGTTGCGCTACATCTCGACATGTCTTAGCCAGCAGCTGTGATTTGTACTTTGGATCCGGATTGAACAATCGCTAATCTGTATTCGTTAATTGCTAATCCTTGCTGTCATATTGTGTGCCTACCCATAGCTCCACATATTCTTCTGTCAGCACAGTTTCATCTTGCAACTGTTAACCACGCTCAACAACAGATTGCTTCGCCCTATTTGGTTTCATCAAAATTGCCAAAAAAATCAGGAAAATAAAGAAAAAAATTGTCAAAGTTTTTGCATGCTTTTTAGAGAACGTGCTATTTTTCTGTAGACCACATCCCACCTTAGTTGTAGGTGCCAATTTTTATGGTTGCATCTTTTGTGATCCTTGTTCAGAGAAAAATATAAAAAAAATAGTGAAAAAATAAAAAACTTTGATTCCTACTAGTGCCTTTTGGGAAAATCATGAAAAAATTTAGGAAAAAGAAAAAATCTGATTATTTGCTTGTTCTGTGCGTTCTTTCCATCATCCTTTGTTTTCACCTTGTTGCGCTACGTCTCGACATGTCTTAGCCAGCAGCTATGATTTGTACTTTGGATCCGGATTGAACAATCGCTAATCTGTATTCGTTAATTGCTAATCCTTGCTGTCACATTGTGAGCCTACCCATAGCTCCACATATTCTTCTGTCAGCACAGTTTCATCTTGCAACTGTTAACCACGCTCAACAACAGATTGCTCCGCCCAGTTTGGTTTCATCAAAATTGCCAAAAAAAATTAGGAAAATAAAGAAAAAAATTGTCAAAGTTTTTGCACGCTTTTCAGAGAACGTGCTATTTTTCTGTAGACCACATCCCACCTCAGTTGTAGGTGCCAATTTTTATGGTTGCATCTTTTGTGATCCTTGTTCAGAGAAAAATATAAAAAAATAGTGAAAAAATAAAAAACTTTGATTCCTACTATTGCCTTTTGGGAAAATCATTAAAAAATTTAGGAAAAAGAAAAAATCCGATTATTTGCTTGTTCTGTGCGTTCTTTCCATCTTCCTTTGTTTTCACCTTGTTGCGCTACGTCTCGACATGTCTTAGCCAGCAGCTGTGATTTGTACTTTGGATCCGGATTGAACAATCGCTAATCTGTATTCGTTAATTGCTAATCCTTGCTGTCATATTGTGTGCCTAGCCATAGCTCCACATATTCTTCTGTCAGCACAGTTTCATCTTGCAACTGTTAACCACGCTCAACAATAGATTGCTTTGCCCTGTTTGGTTTCATCAAAATTACCAAAAAAAATTAGGAAAATAAAGAAAAAAATTGTCAAAGATTTTGCACGCTTTTCAAAGAACGTGCTATTTTTCTGTAGACCACATCCCACCTCAGTTGTAGGTGCCAATTTTTATGGTTGCATCTTTTGTGATCCTTTTCAGAGAAAAATATAAAAAAATAGTGAAAAAATAAAAAAAGTTTGATTCCTACTAGTGCCTTTTGGGAAAATCAGGGAAAAATTCAGGAAAAAGAAAAAAATCCGGTTATTTGCTTGTTCTGTGCGTTCTTTCCATCATCCTTTGTTTTCACCTTGTTGCGCTACGTCTCGACATGTCTTAGCCAGCAGCTGTGATTTGTACTTTGGATCCGGATTGAACAATCGCTAATTTGTATTCGTTAATTGCTAATCCTTGCTGTCACATTGTGTGCCTACCCATAGCTCCACATATTCTTCTGTCAGCACAGTTTCATCTTGCAACTGTTAACCACGCTCAACAACAGATTGCTCCACCCTGTTTGGTTTCATCAAAATTGCCAAAAAA
>JAKOGQ010000555.1:0-29332 GCA_022457205.1 Saccharum spontaneum
TGGGTAGGCACACAATATGACATCAAGGATTAGCAATTAACGAGTGCAGATTAGCGATTGTTCAATCCGGATCCAAAGTACAAATCACAGCTACTAGCTAAGACGTGTCGAGACGTGGCGCAACAAGGTGAAAACAAAGGACGATGGAAAGAACGCACAGAATAAGCAAATAACACAGATTTTTTCTTTTTTCCTGAATTTTTCCCTGATTTTTCCAAAAGGCACTATTAGGAATCGAACTTTTTTTCACTATTTTTTTATAATTTTCTCTGAACAAGGACCAAAAAAGATGCAACCATAAAAATTGGCACCTACAACTGAGGTGGGATGTGGTCTACAGAAATACAGCACGTTCTCTGAAAAGCATGCAAAAACTTTGACAATTTTTTTTCTTTATTTTTCTAAATTTTTTGGCAATTTTGATGAAACCAAACAGGGCGAACCAATCTGTTGTTGAGCGTGGGTAACAGTTACAAGATGAACCTGTGCTGATAGAAGAATATGTGGAGCTATGGGTAGGCACACAATATGACAGCAAGGATTAGCGATTAACGAGTGCAGATTAGCGATTGTTCAATCTGGATCTAAAGTACAAATCACAGCTGGTGGCTAAGACATATCGAGACGTAGCGCAACAAGGTGAAAACAAAGGACGATGGAAAGACCGCACAGAACAAGCAAATGACACGGATTTTTCCTTTTTCCTGATTTTTTCCCTGATTTTTCCAAAAGGCACGGGTGGGAATCAATCTTTTTTATTTTTTCACTATTTTTTTTATTTTCTCTGAACAAGGATCAAAAAAGATGCAACCACAAAAATTGGCACCTACAACTGAGGTGGGATGTTGTCTACAGATATACAGCCCGTTCTCTGAAAAGCGGGCAAAAACTTTGACAATTTTTTTTCTTTATTTTCCTGAATTTTTTGGCAATTTTGATGAAACCAAACAGGGCGAACCAATCTATTGTCGAGCGTGGGTAACAGTTGCAAGATGAACCTGTGCTGATAGAAGAATATGTGGAGCTATGGGTAGGCACACAATATGACATCAAGGATTAGCAATTAACGAGTGCAGATTAGCGATTGTTCAATCCGAATCCAAAGTATAAATCACAGCTGCTGGCTAAGACGTGTCGAGATGTAGCGCAACAAGTTGAAAACAAAGGACGATGGAAAGAACGCACAGAACAAGCAAATGACACGGATTTTTTCTTTTTCCTGATTTTTTCCCTGATTTTTCCAAAAGGCACGGGTGGGAATCAATCTTTTTTATTTTTTCACTATTTTTTTTTATTTTCTCTGAACAAGGATCAAAAAAGATGCAACCACAAAAATTGGCACCTACAACTGAGGTGGGATGTTGTCTACAGAAATACAACACGTTCTCTGAAAAGTGGGCAAAAACTTTGACAATTTTTTTTCTTTACTTTCCTGAATTTTTTTGGCAATTTTGATGAAACCAAACAGGGCGAACCAATCTGTTGTTGAGCGTGGGTAACAGTTACAAGATGAACCTGTGCTGATAGAAGAATATGTGGAGCTATGGGTAGGCACACAATATGACAGCAAGGATTAGCGATTAACGAGTGCAGATTAGCGATTGTTCAATCTGGATCTAAAGTACAAATCACAGCTGGTGGCTAAGACATATCGAGACGTAGCGCAACAAGGTGAAAATAAAGGACGATGGAAAGACCGCACAGAACAAGCAAATGACACGGATTTTTCCTTTTTCCTGATTTTTTCCCTGATTTTTCCAAAAGGCACGGGTGGGAATCAATCTTTTTTATTTTTTCACTATTTTTTTTTATTTTCTCTTAACAAGGATCAAAAAAGATGCAACCACAAAAATTGGCACCTACAACTGAGGTGGGATGTTGTCTACAGATATACAGCCCGTTCTCTGAAAAGCGGGCAAAAACTTTGATAATTTTTTTTCTTTATTTTCCTGAATTTTTTGGCAATTTTGATGAAACCAAACAGGGCGAACCAATCTATTGTCGAGCGTGGGTAACAGTTGCAAGATGAACCTGTGCTGATAGAAGAATATGTGGAGCTATGGGTAGGCACACAATATAACATCAAGGATTAGCAATTAACGAGTGCAGATTAGCGATTGTTCAATCCGGATCCAAAGTATAAATCACAGCTGCTGGCTAAGACGTGTCGAGATGTAGCGCAACAAGGTGAAAACAAAGGACGATGGAAAGAACGCACAGAACAAGCAAATGACACGGATTTTTCCTTTTTCCTGATTTTTTCCCTGATTTTTCCAAAAGGCACGGGTGGGAATCAATCTTTTTTATTTTTTCACTATTTTTTTTTATTTTCTCTGAACAAGGATCAAAAAAGATGCAACCACAAAAATTGGCACCTACAACTGAGGTGGGATGTTGTCTACAGAAATACAACACGTTCTCTGAAAAGTGGGCAAAAACTTTGACAATTTTTTTTCTTTATTTTCCTGAATTTTTTTGGCAATTTTGATGAAACCAAACAGGGCGAACCAATCTGTTGTTGAGCGTGGGTAACAGTTGCAAGATGAACCTGTGCTGATAGAAGAATATGTGGAGCTATGGGTAGGCACACAATATGACATCAAGGATTAGCGATTAACGAGTGCAGATTAGCGATTGTTCAATCCGGATCCAAAGTACAAATCACAGCTACTGGCTAAGACGTGTCGAGACGTAGCGCAACAAGGTGAAAACAAAGGACGATGGAAAGAACGCACAGAACAAGCAACTGACACAAATTTTTCCTTTTTCCTGAATTTTTCCCTGATTTTTCCAAAAGGCACGGGTGGGAATCAAACTTTTTTATTTTTTCACTATTTTTTTTATTATTTTCTCTGAAGAAGGATAAAAAAAGATGCAACCACAAAAATTGGCACCTACAACTGAGGTGGGATGTTGTCTACAGAAATACAGCACGTTCTCTAAAAAGCCGGCAAAAACTTTGATAATTTTTTTCTTTATTTTCCTAAATTTTTTTGGCAATTTTGATGAAACCAAACAGGGCGAACCAATCTGTTGTTGAGCGTGGGTAACAGTTGCAAGATGAACCTGTGCTGATAGAAGAATATGTGGAGCTATGGGTAGGCACACAATATGACATCAAGGATTAGCAATTAACGAGTGCAGATTAGCGATTGTTCAATCCGGATCCAAAGTACAAATCACAGCTACTAGCTAAGACGTGTCGAGACGTGGCGCAACAAGGTGAAAACAAAGGACGATGGAAAGAACGCACAGAATAAGCAAATAACACAGATTTTTTCTTTTTTCCTGAATTTTTCCCTGATTTTTCCAAAAGGCACTATTAGGAATCGAACTTTTTTTTCACTATTTTTTTATAATTTTCTCTGAACAAGGACCAAAAAAGATGCAACCATAAAAATTGGAACCTACAACTGAGGTGGGATGTGGTCTACAGAAATACAGCACGTTCTCTGAAAAGCATGCAAAAACTTTGACAATTTTTTTTCTTTATTTTTCTGAATTTTTTGGCAATTTTGATGAAACCAAACAGGGCGAACCAATCTGTTGTTGAGCGTGGGTAACAGTTACAAGATGAACCTGTGCTGATAGAAGAATATGTGGAGCTATGGGTAGGCACACAATATGACAGCAAGGATTAGCGATTAACGAGTGCAGATTAGCGATTGTTCAATCTGGATCTAAAGTACAAATCACAGCTGGTGGCTAAGACATATCGAGACGTAGCGCAACAAGGTGAAAACAAAGGACGATGGAAAGACCGCACAGAACAAGCAAATGACATGGATTTTTCCTTTTTCTTGAATTTTTCCCTGATTTTTCCAAAAGGCACGGGTGGGAATCAAACTTTTTTATTTTTTCACTATTTTTTTATTATTTTCTCTGAACAAGGATCAAAAAAGATGCAACCACAAAAATTGGCACCTACAACTGAGGTGGGATGTTGTCTACAGAAATACAACATGTTCTCTGAAAAGCGGGCAAAAACTTTGACAATTTTTTTCTTCTTTATTTTCCTGAATTTTTTTGGCAATTTTGATGAAACCAAACAGGGCGAACCAATCTGTTGTTGAGCGTGGGTAACAGTTGCAAGATGAACCTATGCTGATAGAAGAATATGTGGAGCTATGGGTGGGCACACAATATGACATCAAGGATTAGCGATTAACGAGTGCAGATTAGCGATTGTTCAATCCGGATCCAAAGTACAAATCACAGCTACTAGCTAAGACATGTCGAGACGTGGCACAACAAGGTGAAAACAAAGGACGATGGAAAGAACGCACAGAACAAGTAAATAACACGGATTTTTCCTTTTTCCTGAATTTTTCCCTGATTTTTCCAAAAGGCACCGGTGGGAATCACACTTTTTTATTTTTTTCACTATTTTTTTCATTATTTTCTTTGAACAAGGATCAAAAAAGATGCAGCCACAAAAATTAGCACCTACAACTGAGGTTGGATGTGGTCTACAGAAATACAGCATGTTCTCTGAAAAGTGTGCAAAAACTTTGACAATTTTTTTTCTTTATTTTTCTGAATTTTTTTGGCAATTTTGATGAAACCAAACAGGGCGAACCAATCTGTTATTCAGCGTGGGTAACAGTTGCAAAATGAACCTGTGCTGATAGAAGAATATGTGGAGCCATGGGTAGGCACACAATATGACAGGAAGGATTAGCAATTAACGAGTGCAGATTAGCGATTGTTCAATCCGGATCCAAAGTACAAATCACAGCTACTAGCTAAGACGTGTCCAGACGTGGCGCAACAAGGTGAAAACAAAGGACGATGGAAAGAACGCACAGAACAAGCATACAACACGGATTTTTTCTTTTTCCTGAATTTTTCCCTGATTTTTCCAAAAGGCGCCGGTGGGAATCAAACTTTTTTATTTTTTCACTATTTTTTTATAATTTTCTCTGAACAAGGATCAAAAAAGATGCAACCACAAAAATTGGCACCTACAACTGAGGTGGGATGTGGTCTACAGAAATATAGCACGTTCTCTGAAAAGCGTGCAAAAACTTTGACAATTTTTTTCTTTAGTTTTCTAAATTTTTTTTGGCAATTTTGATGAAACCAAACAGGGCGAACCAATCTGTTGTTGAGCGTGGGTAACAGTTGCATGATGAACCTGTGCTGATAGAAGAAGGCACCCAATATGACAGCAAGGATTAGCAATTAACGAGTGCAGATTAGCGATTGTTCAATCCGGATCCAAAGTACAAATCACAGCTGCTGGCTAAGACGTGTCGAGACGTAGCGCAACAAGGTGAAAACAAAAGACGATGGAAAGAACGCACAGAACAAGCAAATGACAAGGATTTTTCCTTTTTCCTGAATTTTTCCCTGATTTTTCCAAAAGGCACGGGTGGAAATCAATCTTTTTTATTTTTTCACTATTTTTTTATTATTTTCTCTAAACAAGGATCAAAAAAGATGCAACCACAAAAATTGGCACCTACAACTGAGGTGGGATGTTGTCTACAGAAATACAGCACGTCCTCTGAAAAGCAGGCAAAAACTTTGACAATTTTTTTTCTTTATTTTCCTGAATTTTTTTGGCAATTTTGATGAAACCAAACAGGGCGAACTAATCTGTTGTTGAGCGTGGGTAACAGTTGCAAGATGAACCTGTGCTGATAGAAGAATATGTGGAGCTATGGGTAGGCACACAATATGACATCAAAGATTGTGCTGATAGAAGAATATGTGGAGGTATGGGTAGGCACACAATATGACATCAAATATTAGCAATTAACGAGTGCAGATTAGCGATTGTTCAATCCGGATCCAAAGTACAAATCACAGCTGCTGGCTAAGACGTGTCGAGACGTAGCGCAACAAGGTGAAAACAAAGGACGATGGAAAGAACGCAGAATAAGCAAATGACACGGATTTTTCCTTTTTCTTGAATTTTTCCATGATTTTTCCAAAAGGCACGGGTGGGAATCAAACTTTTTTATTTTTTCACTATTTTTTTCATTATTTTCTCTGTACAACGATCAAAAAAGATGCAATCACAAAAATTGGCACCTACAACTGAGGTGGGATGTTGTCTACAGAAATACAGCACGTTCTCTGAAAAGCGGGCAAAAACTTTGACAATTTTTTTTCTTTATTTTCCTGAATTTTTTTGGCAATTTTGATGAAACCAAACAAGTCGAACCAATCTGTTGTTGAGCGTGTGTAACAGTTGCAAGATGAACCTGTGCTGATAGAAGAATATGTGGAGCTATGGGTGGGCACACAATATGACAGCAAGGATTAGCAAGTAACGAGTGCAGATTAGCGATTGTTCAATCCGGATCCAAAGTACAAATCACAGCTGCTGTATAAGACGTGTCGAGACGTAGCGCAACAAGGTGAAAACAAAGGACGATGGAAAGGACGCACATAACAAGCAAATAACACGGATTTTTCCTTTTTCCTGAATTTTTCCCAGATTTTTCCAAAAGGCACTGGTGGGAATCAAACATTTTTATTTTTTCACTATTTTTTTATTATTTTCTCTGAACAAGGATCAAAAAAGATGCAACCACAAAAATTGGCACCTACAACTGAGGTGGGATGTGGTCTACAGAAATATAGCACGTTCTCTAAAAAGCGTGCAAAAACTTTGACAATTTTTTTCTTTATTTTTCTGAATTTTTTTGGCAATTTAGATGAAACCAAACAGGGCGAACCAATCTGTTGTTCAGCATGGGTAACAGTTGCAAGATGAACCTGTGCTGATAGAAGAATATGTGGAGCCATGGGTAGGCACACAATATGACAGGAAGGATTAGCAATTAACGAGTGCAGATTAGCGATTGTTCAATCCGGATCCAAAGTACAAATCGCAGCTACTAGCTAAGACGTGTCGAGACGTGGCGCAACAAGGTGAAAACAAAGGACGATGGAAAGAACGCACAGAACAAGCAAATAACACGAATTTTTCCTTTTTCCTGAATTTTTCCCTGATTTTTCCAAAAGGCGCCGGTGGGAATCAAACTTTTTTCTTTTTTCACTATTTTTTTATAATTTTCTCTGAACAAGGATCAAAAAAGATGCAACCACAAAAATTGGCACCTACAACTGAGGTGGGATGTGGTCTACAGAAATATAGCACGTTCTCTGAAAAGCGTGCAAAAACTTTGACAATTTTTTTCTTTAATTTTCTAAATTTTTTTTGGCAATTTTGATGAAACCAAACAGGGCGAACCAATCTGTTGTTGAGCGTGGGTAACAGTTGCATGATGAACCTGTGCTGATAGAAGAAGGCACCCAATATGACAGCAAGGATTAGCAATTAACGAGTGCAGATTAGCGATTGTTCAATCCGGATCCAAAGTATAAATCACAGCTGCTGGCTAGGACGTGTCGAGACTTAGCGCAACAAGGTGAAAACAAAGGACGATGGAAAGAACGCACAGAACAAGCAAATGACACGGATTTTTCCTTTTTCCTGAATTTTTCCCTAATTTTTCCAAAAGGCACGGGTGGGAATCAATCTTTTTTATTTTTTCACTATTTTTTTATTATTTTCTCTGAACAAGGATCAAAAAAGATGCAACCACAAAAATTGGCACCTACAACTGAGGTGGGATGTTGTCTACAGAAATACAGCACGTTCTCTGAAAAGCGGGCAAAAACTTTGACAATTTTTTTCTTTATTTTCCTGATTTTTTTTGGCAATTTTGATGAAACCAAACAGGGCGAACCAATCTGTTGTTGAGCGTGGGTAACAGTTGCAAGATGAACCTGTGCTGATAGAAGAATATGTGGAGCTATGGGTAGGCACACAATATGACATCAAAGATTGTGCTGATAGAAGAATATGTGGAGCTATGGGTGGGCACACAATATGACATCAAAGATTAGCAATTAACGAGTGCAGATTAGCGATTGTTCAATTCAGATCCAAAGTACAAATCACAGCTGCTGGCTAAGACGTGTCGAGACGTAGCGCAACAAGGTGAAAACAAAGGACGACGGAAAGAACGCATAGAACAAGCAAATGACACAGATTTTTGCTTTTTCCTGAATTTTTCCCTGATTTTTCCAAAAGGCACGGGTGGGAATCAAACTTTTTTTGTTTTTTCACTATTTTTTTTATTATTTTCTCTTAACAAGGATAAAAAAAGATGCAACCACAAAAATTGGCACCTACAACTGAGGTGGGATGTTGTCTACAGAAATACAGCACGTTCTTTGAAAACCGGGCAAAAACTTTAACAATTTTTTTCTTTATTTTCTTGAATTTTTTTGGCAATTTTGATGAAACCAAACAGGGCGAACCAATCTGTTGTTGAGCATGGGTAACAGTTGCAAGATGAACTTGTGCTGATAGAAGAATATGTGGAGCTATGGGTAGGCACACAATGTGACATCAAGGATTAGCAATTAACGAGTGCAGATTTGCGATTGTTCAATCCGGATCCAAAGTACAAATCACAGTTGCTGGCTAAGACGTGTCGAGACGTGGCGCAACAAGGTGAAAACAAAGGACAATGGAAAAGAACGCACAGAACAAGCAAATAACACGGATTTTTCCTTTTTCCTGAATTTTTCCCTGATTTTTCCAAAAGGCGCCGGTGGGAATCAAACTTTTTTATTTTTTCACTATTTTGTTATAATTTTCTCTGAACAAGGATCAAAAAAGATGCAACCACAAAAATTGGCACCTACAACTGAGGTGGGATGTGGTCTACAGAAATATAGCACGTTCTCTGAAAAGCGTGCAAAAACTTTGACAATTTTTTTTCTTTAGTTTTCTAAATTTTTTTTGGCAATTTTGATGAAACCAAACACGGCGAACCAATCTGTTGTTGAGCGTGGATAACAGTTGCATGATGAACCTGTGCTGATAGAAGAAGGCACCCAATATGACAGCAAGGATTAGCAATTAACGAGTGTAGATTAGCGATTGTTCAATCCGGATCCAAAGTATAAATCACAGCTGCTGGCTAAGACGTGTCGAGACGTAGCGCAACAAGGTGAAAACAAAGGACGATGGAAAGAACGCACAGAACAAGCAAATGACACGGATTTTTCCTTTTTCCTGAATTTTTCCCTGATTTTTCCAAAAGGCACGGGTGGGAATCAATCTTTTTTATTTTTTCACTATTTTTTTATTATTTTCTCTGAACAAGGATAAAAAAAGATGCAACCACAAAAATTGGCACCAACAACTGAGGTGGGATGTTGTCTACAGAAATACAGCACGTTCTCTGAAAAGCGGGCAAAAACTTTGACAATTTTTTTTCTTTATTTTCCTGATTTTTTTGGCAATTTTGATGAAACCAAACAGGGCGAACCAATCTGTTGTTGAGCGTGGGTAACAGTTGCAAGATGAACCTGTGCTGATAGAAGAATATGTGGAGCTATGGGTAGGCACACAATATGACATCAAAGATTGTGCTGATAGAAGAATATGTGGAGCTATGGGTAGGCACACAATATGACATCAAAGATTAGCAATTAACGAGTGCAGATTAGCGATTGTTCAATTCAGATCCAAAGTACAAATCACAGCTGCTGGCTAAGACGTGTCGAGACGTAGCGCAACAAGGTGAAAACAAAGGACGACGGAAAGAACGCATAGAACAAGCAAATGACACAGATTTTTCCTTTTTCCTGAATTTTTCCCTGATTTTTCCAAAAGGCACGGGTGGGAATCAAACTTTTTTTGTTTTTTCACTATTTTTTTATTATTTTCTCTGAACAAGGATAAAAAAAGATGCAACCACAAAAATTGGCACCTACAACTGAGGTGGGATGTTGTCTACAGAAATACAGCACGTTCTCTGAAAACCGGGCAAAAACTTTAACAATTTTTTTCTTTATTTTCTTGAATTTTTTTGGCAATTTTGATGAAACCAAACAAGGCGAACCAATCTGTTGTTGAGCCTGGGTAACAGTTGCAAGATGAACTTGTGCTGATAGAAGAATATGTGGAGCTATGGGTAGGCACACAATGTGACATCAAGGATTAGCAATTACCGAGTGCAGATTTGCGATTGTTCAATCCGGATCCAAAGTACAAATCACAGCTGCTGGCTAAGACGTGTTGAGACGTGGCGCAACAAGGTGAAAACAAAGGACGATGGAAAAGAACGCACAGAACAAGCAAATAACACGGATTTTTCGTTTTTCCTGAATTTTTCCCTGATTTTTCCAAAAGGCGCCGGTGGGAATCAAACTTTTTTATTTTTTCACTATTTTGTTATAATTTTCTCTGAACAAGGATCAAAAAAGATGCAACCACAAAAATTGGCACCTACAACTGAGGTGGGATGTGGTCTACAGAAATATAGCACGTTCTCTGAAAAGCGTGCAAAAACTTTGACAATTTTTTTTCTTTAGTTTTCTAAATTTTTTTTGGCAATTTTGATGAAACCAAACAGGGCGAACCAATCTGTTGTTGAGCGTGGATAACAGTTGCATGATGAACCTGTGCTGATAGAAGAAGGCACCCAATATGACAGCAAGGATTAGCAATTAACGAGTGTAGATTAGCGATTGTTCAATCCGGATCCAAAGTATAAATCACAGCTGCTGGCTAAGACGTGTCGAGACGTAGCGCAACAAGGTGAAAACAAAGGACGATGGAAAGAACGCACAGAACAAGCAAATGACACGGATTTTTCCTTTTTCCTGAATTTTTCCCTGATTTTTCCAAAAGGCACGGGTGGGAATCAATCTTTTTTATTTTTTCACTATTTTTTTTATTATTTTCTCTGAACAAGGATCAAAAAAGATGCAACCACAAAAATTGGCACCAACAACTGAGGTGGGATGTTGTCTACAGAAATACAGCACGTTCTCTGAAAAGCGGGCAAAAACTTTAACAATTTTTTTTCTTTATTTTCCTAATTTTTTTTGCAATTTTGATGAAACCAAACAGGGCGAACCAATCTGTTGTTGAGCGTGGGTAACAGTTGCAAGATGAACCTGTGCTGATAGAAGAATATGTGGAGCTATGGGTAGGCACACAATATGACATCAAAGATTGTGCTGATAGAAGAATATGTGGAGCTATGGGTAGGCACACAATATGACATCAAAGATTAGCAATTAACGAGTGCAGATTAGCGATTGTTCAATTCAGAACCAAAGTACAAATCACAGCTGCTGGCTAAGACGTGTCGAGACGTAGCGCAACAAGGTGAAAACAAAGGACGACGGAAAGAACGCATAGAACAAGCAAATGACACAGATTTTTCCTTTTTCCTGAATTTTTCCCTGATTTTTCCAAAAGGCACGGGTGGGAATCAAACTTTTTTTGTTTTTTCACTATTTTTTTTATTATTTTCTCTGAACAAGGATAAAAAAAGATGCAACCACAAAAATTGGCACCTACAACTGAGGTGGGATGTTGTCTACAGAAATACAGCACGTTCTCTGAAAACCGGGCAAAAACTTTAACAATTTTTTTCTTTATTTTCCTGAATTTTTTTGGCAATTTTGATGAAACCAAACAGGGCGAACCAATCTGTTGTTGAGCGTGGGTAACAGTTGCAAGATGAACTTGTGCTGATAGAAGAATATGTGGAGCTATGGGTAGGCACACAATGTGACATCAAGGATTAGCAATTAACGAGTGCAGATTTGCGATTGTTCAATCCGAATCCAAAGTACAAATCACAGCTGCTGGCTAAGACGTGTCGAGACGTGGCGCAACAAGGTGAAAACAAAGGACGATGGAAAAGAACGCACAGAACAAGCAAATAACACGGATTTTTTCTTTTTCCTGAATTTTTCCCTGATTTTTCCAAAAGGCGCCGGTGGGAATCAAACTTTTTTATTTTTTCACTATTTTTTTACAATTTTCTCTGAACAAGGATCAAAAAAGATGCAACCACAAAAATTGGCACCTACAACTGAGGTGGGATGTGGTCTACAGAAATATAGCACGTTCTCTGAAAAGCGTGCAAAAACTTTGACAATTTTTTTTCTTTAGTTTTCTAAATTTTTTTTGGCAATTTTGATGAAACCAAACAGGGCGAACCAATCTGTTGTTGAGCGTGGATAACAGTTGCATGATGAACCTGTGCTGATAGAAGAAGGCACCCAATATGACAGCAAGGATTAGCAATTAACGAGTGCAGATTAGCGATTGTTCAATCCGGATCCAAAGTATAAATCACAGCTGCTGGCTAAGACGTGTCGAGACGTAGCGCAACAAGGTGAAAACAAAGGACGATGGAAAGAACGCACAGAACAAGCAAATGACACGGATTTTTCCTTTTTCCTAAATTTTTCCCTGATTTTTCCAAAAGGCACGGGTGGGAATCAATCTTTTTTGTTTTTTCACTATTTTTTTATTATTTTCTCTGAACAAGGATCAAAAAAGATGCAACCACAAAAATTGGCACCTACAACTGAGGTGGGATGTTGTCTACAGAAATACAGCACGTTCTCTGAAAAGCGGGCAAAAACTTTGACAATTTTTTTTTCTTTATTTTCCTAATTTTTTTGGCAATTTTGATGAAACCAAACAGGGCGAACCAATCTGTTGTTGAGCGTGGGTAACAGTTGCAAGATGAACCTGTGCTGATAGAAGAATATGTGGAGCTATGGGTAGGCACACAATATGACATCAAAGATTGTGCTCATAGAAGAATATGTGGAGCTATGGGTAGGCACACAATATGACATCAAAGATTAGCAATTAACGAGTGCAGATTAGCGATTGTTCAATTCGGATCCAAAGTACAAATCACAGCTGCTGGCTAAGACGTGTCGAGACGTAGCGCAACAAGGTGAAAACAAAGGACGACGGAAAGAACGCATAGAACAAGCAAATGACACAGATTTTTCCTTTTTCCTGAATTTTTCCCTGATTTTTCCAAAAGGCACGGGTGGAAATCAAACTTTTTTATTTTTTCACTATTTTTTTATTATTTTCTCTGAACAAGGATAAAAAAAGATGCAACCACAAAAATTGGCACCTACAACTGAGGTGGGATGTGGTCTACAGAAATACAGCACGTTCTCTGAAAAGCGGGCAAAAACGTTGACAATTTTTTTCTTTATTTTCCTAAATTTTTTGGCAATTTTGATGAAATCAAACAGGGCAAACCAATCTGTTGTTGAGCGTGGGTAACAGTTGCAAGATGAACCTGTGCTGATAGAAGAATGTATGGAGCTATGGGTAGGCACACAATATGACATCAAAGATTAGCAATTAACGAGTGCAGATTAGCGATTGTTCAATCCGGATCCAAAGTACAAATCACAGCTACTGGCTAAGACGTGTCGAGACGTAGCGCAAAATGGTGAAAACAAAGGACGATGGAAAGAACGCATAGAACAAGCAAATGACACAGATTTTTCCTTTTTCTTGAATTTTTCCCTGATTTTTCCAAAAGGCACGGGTGGGAATTAAACTTTTTTATTTTTTCACAATTTTTTTATTTTCTCTGAACAAGGATCAAAAAAGATGCAACCACAAAAATTGGAACCTACAACTGAGGTGGGATGTTGTCTATAGAAATACAGCACGTTCTCTGAAAACCGGGCAAAAACTTTGACAATTTTTTTCTTTATTTTCCTGAATTTTTTTGGCAATTTTGATGAAACCAAACAGGGCGAACCAATCTGTTGTTGAGCATGGGTAACAGTTGCAAGATGAACCTGTGCTGATAGAAGAATATGTGGAGCTATGGGTAGGCACACAATATGACATCAAGGATTAGCAATTAACGAGTGCAGATTTGCGATTGTTCAATCCGGATCCAAAGTACAAATCACAGTTGCTGGCTAAGACGTGTCGAGACGTAGCGCAACAAGGTGAAAACAAAGGACGATGGAAAGAACGCACAGAACAAGCAAATGACACGGATTTTTCCTTTTTCCTGAATTTTTCCCTGATTTTTCCAAAAGGCACGGGTGAAAATCAAACTTTTTATTTTTTCACTATTTTTTTATTATTTTCTCTGAACAAGGATAAAAAAAGAAGCAACCACAAAAATTGGCACCTACTACTGAGGTGGGATGTGCTCTACAGAAATGCAGCATGTTCTCTGAAAAGCGGGCAAAAACTTTGACAATTTTTTTCTTTATTTTCCTAAATTTTTTTGGCAATTTTGATGAAATCAAATAGGGTAAACCAATCTGTTGTTGAGCGTGGGTAACAGTTGCAAGATGAACCTGTGCTGATAGAAGAATATGTGGAGCTATGGGTAGGCACACAATATGACATCAAAGATTAGCAATTAACGAGTGCAGATTAGCGATTGTTCAATCCGGATCCAAAGTACAAATCACAGCTGCTGGCTAAGACGTGTCGAGACGTAGCGCAACAAGGTGAAAACAAAGGACGATGAAAAGAACGCATAGAACAAGCAAATGTCACGGATTTTTCCTTTTTTCTGAATTTTTCCCTGATTTTTCCAAAAGGCACGGGTGGGAATCAAACATTTTTATTTTTTCACTATTTTTTTTATTATTTTCTCTGAACTAGGATAAAAAAAGATGCAACCACAAAAATTGGCACCTACAACTGAGGTGGGATGTTGTCTACAGAAATACAGCACGTTCTCTGAAAACCGGGCAAAAACTTTGACAATTTTTTTCATTATTTTCCTGAATTTTTTTGGCCATTTTGATGAAACCAAACAGGGCGAACCAATCTGTTGTTGAGCGTGGGTAACAGTTGCAAGATGAACCTGTGCTGATAGAAGAATATGTGGAGCTATGGGTAGGCACACAATATGACATCAAGGATTAGCAATTAACGAGTGCAGATTAGCGATTGTTCAATCCGGATCCAAAGTACAAATCACAGCTGCTGGCTAAGACGTGTCGAGACGTAGTGCAACAAGCTGAAAACAAAGGACGATGGAAAGAACGCACAGAACAAGCAAATGACACGGATTTTTCCTTTTTCCTGAATTTTTCCCTGATTTTTCCAAAAGGCACGGGTGGGAATCAAACTTTTTTATTTTTTCACTATTTTTTTATTATTTTCTCTGAACAAGGATAAAAAAAGATGCAACCACAAAAATTGGCACCTACAACTAAGGTGGGATGTTGTTTACAGAAATACAGCACGTTCTCTGAAAACCGGGCAAAAACTTTAACAATTTTTTTCTTTATTTTCCTGAATTTTTTTGGCAATTTTGATGAAACCAAACAGGGCGAACCAATCTGTTGTTGAGCGTGGGTAACAGTTGCAAGATGAACTTGTGCTGATAGAAGAATATGTGGAGCTATGGGTAGGCACACAATGTGACATCAAGGATTAGCAATTAACGAGTGCAGATTTGCGATTGTTCAATCCGGATCCAAAGTACAAATCACAGCTGCTGGCTAAGACGTGTCGAGACGTGGCGCAACAAGGTGAAAACAAAGGACGATGGAAAGAACGCACAGAACAAGCAAATAATACGGATTTTTCCTTTTTTCTGAATTTTTCCCTGATTTTTCCAAAAGGCGCCGGTGGGAATCAAACTTTTTTATTTTTTCACTATTTTTTTATAATTTTCTCTGAACAAGGATCAAAAAAGATGCAACCACAAAAATTGGCACCTACAACTGAGGTGGGATGTGGTCTACAGAAATATAGCACGTTCTCTGAAAAGTGTGCAAAAACTTTGACAATTTTTTTTCATTAGTTTTCTAAATTTTTTTGGCAATTTTGATGAAACCAAACAGGGCAAACCAATCTGTTGTTGAGCGTGGGTAACAGTTGCATGATGAACCTGTGCTGATAGAAGAAGGCACCCAATATGACAACAAGGATTAGCAATTAACGAGTGCAGATTAGCGATTGTTCAATCCGGATCCAAAGTGCAAATCACAGCTACTGGCTAAGACGTGTCGAGACGTAGCGCAACAAGGTGAAAACAAAGGACGATGGAAAGAACGCACAGAACAAGCAAATGACACGGATTTTTCCTTTTTCCTGAATTTTTCCCTGATTTTTCCAAAAGGCACCGGTGGGAATCAATCTTTTTTATTTTTTCACTATTTTTTTAATATTTTCTCTGAACAAGGATCAAAAAAGATGCAACCACAAAAATTGGCACCTACAACTGAGGTGGGATGTTGTCTACAGAAATACAGCACGTTCTCTGAAAAGCGGGCAAAAACTTTGATAATTTTTTTTCTTTATTTTCCTGAATTTTTTTGGCAATTTTGATGAAACCAAACAGGGCGAACCAATCTGTTGTTGAGCGTGGGTAACAGTTGCAAGATGAACATGTGCTGATAGAAGAATATGTGGAGCTATGGGTAGGCACACAATATGACATCAAGGATTAGCAATTAACGAGTGCAGATTTGCGATTGTTCAATCCAGATCCAAAGTACAAATCACAGTTGCTGGCTAAGACGTGTCGAGACGTAGCGCAACAAGGTGAAAACAAAGGACGATGGAAAGAACGCACAGAACAAGCAAATGACACGGATTTTTCCTTTTTCCTGAATTTTTCCCTGATTTTTCCAAAAGGCACGGGTGGAAATCAAACTTTTTTATTTTTTCACTATTTTTTTATTATTTTCTCTGAACAAGGATAAAAAAAGAAGCAACCACAAAAATAGGCACCTACTACTGAGGTGGGATGTGGTCTACAGAAATACAGCACGTTCTCTGAAAAGCAGGCAAAAACTTTGACAATTTTTTTCTTTATTTTCCTAAATTTTTTTTGGCAATTTTGATGAAATCAAACAGGGCAAACCAATCTGTTGTTGAGCGTGGGTAATAGTTGCAAGATGAACCTGTGCTGATAGAAGAATATGTGGAGCTATGGGTAGGCACACAATATGACATCAAAGATTAGCAATTAACGAGTGCAGACTAGCGATTGTTCAATCCGGATCCAAAGTACAAATCACAGCTGCTGGCTAAGACGTGTCGAGTCGTAGCGCAACAAGGTGAAAACAAAGGACGATGGAAAGAACGCATAGAACAAGCAAATGACACGGATTTTTTCTTTTTCCTGAATTTTTCCCTGATTTTTCCAAAAGGCACGGTTGGGAATCAAACTTTTTTATTTTTTCACTATTTTTTTTTTATTTTCTCTGAACTAGGATAAAAAAAGATGCAACCACAAAAATTGGCACCTACAACTGAGGTGGGATGTTGTCTACAGAAATACAGCACGTTCTCTGAAAACCGGGCAAAAACTTTAACAATTTTTTTCTTTATTTTCCTGAATTTTTTTGGCAATTTTGATGAAACCAAACAGGGCGAACCAATCTGTTGTTGAGCGTGGGTAACAGTTGCAAGATGAACTTGTGCTGATAGAAGAATATGTGGAGCTATGGGTAGGCAGACAATATGACATCAAGGATTAGCAATTAACGAGTGCAGATTAGCAATTGTTCAATCCGGATCCAAAGTACAAATCACAGCTGCTGGCTAAGACGTGTCGAGACGTAGTGCAACAAGGTGAAAACAAAGGACGATGGAAAGAACGCACAGAACAAGCAAATGACACGGATTTTTCCTTTTTCCTGAATTTTTCCCTGATTTTTCCAAAAGGCACGGGTGGGAATCAAACTTTTTTATTTTTTCACTATTTTTTTATTATTTTCTCTGAACAAGGATAAAAAAGATGCAACCACAAAAATTGGCACCTACAACTGAGGTGGGATGTTGTCTACAGAAATACAGCACATTCTCTGAAAACCGGGCAAAAACTTTAACAATTTTTTTCTTTATTTTCTTGAATTTTTTTGGCAATTTTGATGAAACCAAACAGGGCGAACCAATCTGTTGTTGAGCGTGGGTAACAGTTGCAAGATGAACTTGTGCTGATAGAAGAATATGTGGAGCTATGGGTAGGCACACAATGTGACATCAAGGATTAGCAATTAACGAGTGCAGATTTGCGATTGTTCAATCCGGATCCAAAGTACAAATCACAGCTGCTTGCTAAGACGTGTCGAGACGTGGCGCAACAAGGTGAAAACAAAGGACGATGGAAAGAACGCACAGAACAAGCAAATAATACGGATTTTTCCTTTTTTCTGAATTTTTCCCTGATTTTTCCAAGAGGCGCCGGTGGGAATCAAACTTTTTTATTTTTTCACTATTTTTTTATAATTTTCTCTGAACAAGGATCAAAAAAGATGCAACCACAAAAATTGGCACCTACAACTGAGGTGGGATGTGGTCTACAGAAATATAGCACGTTCTCTGAAAAGTGTGCAAAAACTTTGACAATTTTTTTTCATTAGTTTTCTAAATTTTTTTTGGCAATTTTGATGAAACCAAACAGGGCAAACCAATCTGTTGTTGAGCATGGGTAACAGTTGCATGATGAACCTGTGCTGATAGAAGAAGGCACCCAATATGACAACAAGGATTAGCAATTAACGAGTGCAGATTAGCGATTGTTTAATCCGGATCCAAAGTGCAAATCACAGCTACTGGCTAAGACGTGTCGAGACGTAGCACAACAAGGTGAAAACAAAGGACGATGGAAAGAACGCGCAGAACAAGCAAATGACACGGATTTTTCCTTTTTCCTGAATTTTTCCCTGATTTTTCCAAAAGGCACCGGTGGGAATCAATCTTTTTTATTTTTTCACTATTTTTTTATTATTTTCTCTGAACAAGGATCAAAAAAGATGCAACCACAAAAATTGGCACCTACAACTGAGGTGGGATGTTGTCTACAGAAATACAGCACGTTCTCTGAAAAGCGGGCAAAAACTTTGATAATTTTTTTTCTTTATTTTCCTGAATTATTTTGGCAATTTTGATGAAACCAAACAGGGCGAACCAATCTGTTGTTGAGCGTGGGTAACAGTTGCAAGATGAACCTGTGCTGATAGAAGAATATGTGGAGCTATGGGTAGGCACACAATATGACATCAAGGATTAGCAATTAACGAGTGCAGATTTGCGATTGTTCAATCCAGATCCAAAGTACAAATCACAGTTGCTGGCTAAGACGTGTCGAGACATAGCGCAACAAGGTGAAAATAAAGGACGATGGAAAAAACGCACAGAACAAGCAAATGACACGGATTTTTCCTTTTTCCTGAATTTTTCCCTGATTTTTCCAAAAGGCACGGGTGGAAATCAAACTTTTTTATTTTTTCACTATTTTTTTATTATTTTCTCTGAACAAGGATAAAAAAAGAAGCAACCACAAAAATTGGCACCTACTACTGAGGTGGGATGTGGTCTACAGAAATACAGCACGTTCTCTGAAAAGCAGGCAAAAACTTTGACAATTTTTTTCTTTATTTTCCTAAATTTTTTTGGCAATTTTGATGAAATCAAACAGGGCAAACCAATCTGTTGTTGAGCGTGGGTAATAGTTGCAAGATGAACCTGTGCTGATAGAAGAATATGTGGAGCTATGGGTAGGCACACAATATGACATCAAAGATTAGCAATTAACGAGTGCAGATTAGCGATTGTTCAATCCGGATCCAAAGTACAAATCACAGCTGCTGGCTAAGACGTGTCGAGACGTAGCGCAACAAGGTGAAAACAAAGGACGATGGAAAGAACGCATAGAACAAGCAAATGACACGGATTATTTCTTTTTCCTGAATTTTTCCCTGATTTTTCCAAAAGGCACGGGTGGGAATCAAACTTTTTTATTTTTTCACTATTTTTTTTTATTTTCTCTGAACAAGGATCAAAAAAGATGCAACCACAAAAATTGGCACCTACAACTGAGGTGGGATGTTGTCTACAGAAATACAGCACGTTCTCTGAAAACCGAGCAAAAACTTTGACAATTTTTTTCTTTATTTTCCTGAATTTTTTTGGCAATTTTGATGAAACCAAACAGGGCGAACCAATCTGTTGTTGAGCGTGGGTAACAGTTGCAAGATGAACTTGTGCTGATAGAAGAATATGTGGAGCTATGGGTAGGCACACAATATGACATCAAGGATTAGCAATTAACGAGTGCAGATTAGCGATTGTTCAATCCGGATCCAAAGTACAAATCACAGCTGCTGGCTAAGACGCGTCGAGACGTAGTGCAACAAGGTGAAAACAAAGGACGATGGAAAGAACGCACAGAACAAGCAAATGACACGGATTTTTCCTTTTTCCTGAATTTTTCCCTGATTTTTCCAAAAGGCACGGGTGGGAATCAAACTTTTTTATTTTTTCACTACTTTTTTTTATTTTCTCTGAACAAGGATAAAAAAAGATGCAACCACAAAAATTGACACCTACAACTGAGGTGGGATGTTGTCTACAGAAATACAGCACGTTCTCTGAAAAGCCGGCAAAAACTTTGACAATTTTTTTTCTTTATTTTCCTAAATTTTTTTGGCAATTTTGATGAAACCAAACAGTGCGAACCAATCTGTTGTTGAGCGTGGGTAACAGTTGCAAGATGAACCTGTGCTGATAGAAGAATATGTGGAGCTATGGGTAGGCACACAATATGACATCAACGATTAGCAATTAACGAGTGCAGATTAGCGATTGTTCAATCCGGATCCAAAGTACAAATCACAGCTACTAGCTAAGACGTGTCGAGACGTGTCCCAACAAGGTGAAAACAAAGGACGATGGAAAGAACGCACAGAACAAGCAAATAACACAGATTTTTCTTTTTTCCTGAATTTTTCCCTGATTTTTCCAAAAGGCACTATTGGGAATCGAACTTTTTTTTCACTATTTTTTTATAATTTTCTCTGAACAAGGACCCAAAAAGATGCAACCATAAAAATTGGCACCTACAACTGAGGTGGGATGTGGTCTACAGAAATATAGCACGTTCTCTGAAAAGCATGCAAAAACATTGACAATTTTTTTTCTTTATTTTTCTGAATTTTTTAGCAATTTTGATGAAACCAAACAGGGTGAACCAATCTGTTGTTGAGCGTGGGTAACAATTGCAAGATGAACCTGTGCTGATAGAAGAATATGTGGAGCTATGGGTAGGCACACAATATGACATCAAGGATTAGCGATTAACGAGTGCAGATTAGCGATTGTTCAATCCGGATCCTAAGTACAAATCACGCTACTAGCTAAGACGTGTCGAGACGTAGCGCAACAAGGTGGAAACAAAGGACGATGGAAAGAACGCATAGAACAAGCAAATGACACGGATTTTTCCTTTTTCTTGAATTTTTCCCCGATTTTTCCAAAAGGCACGGGTGGGAATCAAACTTTTTTATTTTTTCACTATTTTTTTATTATTTTCTCTGAACAAGGATAAAAAAAGATGCAACCACAAAAATTGGCACCTACAACTGAGGTGGGATGTTGTCTACAGAAATACAGCACGTTCTCTGAAAACCGGGCAAAAATTTTGACAATTTTTTTCTTTATTTTCCTGAATTTTTTTGGTAATTTTGATGAAACCAAACAGGGCGAACCAATCTGTTGTTGAGCATGGGTAACAGTTGCAAAATGAACTTGTGCTGATAGAAGAATATGTGGAGCTATGGGTAGGCACACAATATGACATCAAGGATTAGCAATTAACGAGTGCAGATTTGCGATTGTTCAATCCGGATCCAAAGTACAAATCACAGCTGCTGGCAAAGACGTGTCGAGACGTAGCGCAACAAGGTGAAAACAAAGGACGATGGAAAGAACGCACAGAACAAGCAAATGACACGGATTTTTCCTTTTTCCTGAATTTTTCCCTGATTTTTCCAAAAGGCACGGGTGGAAATCAAACTTTTTTATTTTTTCACTATTTTTTATTATTTTCTCTGAACAAGGATCAAAAAAGATGCAACCACAAAAATTGGCACCTACAACTGAGGTGAGATTTTGTCTACAGAAATACAACACGTTCTCTGAAAAGCGGGCAAAAACTTTGACAATTTTTTTCTTTATTTTCCTGAATTTTTTTGGCAATTTTGATGAAACCAAACAGGGCGAAGCAATCTGTTGTTGAGCGTGGGTAACAGTTGCAAGATGAACCAGTGCTGATAGAAGAATATGTGGAGCTATGGGTAGGCACACAATATGACATCAAGGATTAGCAATTAACGAGTGCAGATTAGCGATTGTTCAATCCGGATCCAAAGTACAAATCACAGCTGCTGGCTAAACGTGTCGAGACGTAGTGCAACAAGGTGAAAACAAAGGACGATGGAAAGAACGCACAGAACAAGCAAATGACACGGACTTTTCCTTTTTCCTGAATTTTTCCCTGATTTTTCCAAAAGGCACGGGTGGGAATCAAACTTTTTTATTTTTTCACTATTTTTTTATTATTTTCTCTGAACAAGGATAAAAAAAGATGCAACCACAAAAATTGACAGGTACAACTGAGGTGGGATGTTGTCTACAGAAATACAGCACTTTCTCTGAAAAGCCGGCAAAAACTTTGACACTTTTTTTCTTTATTTTCCTGAATTTTTTTGGCAATTTTGATGAAACCAAACAGGGCGAACCAATCTGTTGTTCAGCGTGGGTAACAGTTGCAAGATGAACCTATGCTGATAGAAGAATATGTGGAGCCATGGGTACGCACACAATATGACATCAACGATTAGCAATTAACGAGTGCAGATTAGCGATTGTTCAATCCGGATCCAAAGTACAAATCACAGCTACTAGCTAAGACGTGTCGAGACGTGGCGCAACAAGGTGAAAACAAAGGACGATGGAAAGAACGCACAGAACAAGCAAATAACACGGATTTTTCCTTTTTTCCTGAATTTTTCCCTGATTTTTCCAAAAGGCACTATTGGGAATCAAACATTTTTTTTCACTATTTTTTTATAATTTTCTCTGAACAAGGACCAAAAAAGATGCAACCATAAAAATTGGCACCTACAACTGAGGTGGGATTTGGTCTACAGAAATATAGCACGTTCTCTGAAAAGCATGCAAAAACATTGACAATTTTTTTTCTTTATTTTTCTGAATTTTTTGGCAATTTTTATGAAACCAAACAGGGCGAACCAATCTGTTGTTGAGCGTGGGTAACAGTTGCAAGATGAACCTGTGCTGATAGAAGAATATGTGGAGCTATGGGTAGGCACACAATATGACAGCAAGGATTAGCGATTAACGAGTGCAGATTAGCGATTGTTCAATCTGGATCCAAAGTACAAATCACAACTGGTGGCTAAGACGTATCGAGACGTAGCGCAACAAGGTGAAAACAAAGGACGATGGAAAGAACGCACAGAACAAGCAAATGACACAGATTTTTCCTTTTTCTTGAATTTTTCCCTGATTTTTCGAAAAGGCACGGATGGGAATCAAACTTTTTTATTTTTTCACTATTTTTTGTATTATTTTCTCTGAACAAGGATCAAAAAAGATGCAAGCACAAAAATTGGCACCTACAACTGAGGTGGGATGTTGTCTACAGAAATACAGCACGTTCTCTGAAAAGCGGGCAAAAACTTTGACAATTTTTTTTCTTTGTTTTCCTGAATTTTTTTGGCAATTTTGATGAAACCAAACAGGGCGAACCAATCTGTTATTGAGCGCGGGTAACAGTTGCAAGATGAACCTGTGCTGATAGAAGAATATGTGGAGCTATGGGTAGGCACACAATATGACATCAAGGATTAGCGATTAACGAGTGCAGATTAGCGATTGTTCAATCCGGATCCAAAGTACAAATCACAGCTACTGGCTAAGACGTGTCGAGACGTAGCGCAACAAGGTGAAAACAAAGGACGATGGAAAGAACGCACAGAACAAGCAAATGACACGGATTTTTCCTTTTTCTTGAATTTTTCCCTGATTTTTCCAAAAGGCACGGGTGGGAATCAAACTTTTTTATTTTTTCACTATTTTTTTATTATTTTCTCTGAACAAGGATCAAAAAAGATGCAACCACAAAAATTGGCACCTACAACTGAGGTGGGATGTTGTCTACAGAAATACAGCACGTTCTCTGAAAAGCGGGCAAAAACTTTGACAATTTTTTTTCTTTATTTTCCTGAATATTTTTGGAAATTTTGATGAAACCAAACAGGGCGAAGCAATCTGTTGTTCAGCGTGGGTAACAGTTGCAAGATGAACCTATGCTGATAGAAGAATATGTGGAGCCATGGGTACGCACACAATATGACATCAACGATTAGCAATTAACGAGTGCAGATTAGCGATTGTTCAATCCGGATCCAAAGTACAAATCACAGCTACTAGCTAAGACGTGTCGAGACGTGGCGCAACAAGGTGAAAACAAAGGACGATGGAAAGAACGCACAGAACAAGCAAATAACACGGATTTTTCCTTTTTTCCTGAATTTTTCCCTGATTTTTCCAAAAGGCACTATTGGGAATCAAACATTTTTTTTCACTATTTTTTTATAATTTTCTCTGAACAAGGACCAAAAAAGATGCAACCATAAAAATTGGCACCTACAACTGAGGTGGGATTTGGTCTACAGAAATATAGCACGTTCTCTGAAAAGCATGCAAAAACATTGACAATTTTTTTTCTTTATTTTTCTGAATTTTTTGGCAATTTTTATGAAACCAAACAGGGCGAACCAATCTGTTGTTGAGCGTGGGTAACAGTTGCAAGATGAACCTGTGCTGATAGAAGAATATGTGGAGCTATGGGTAGGCACACAATATGACAGCAAGGATTAGCGATTAACGAGTGCAGATTAGCGATTGTTCAATCTGGATCCAAAGTACAAATCACAACTGGTGGCTAAGACGTATCGAGACGTAGCGCAACAAGGTGAAAACAAAGGACGATGGAAAGAACGCACAGAACAAGCAAATGACACAGATTTTCCTTTTTCTTGAATTTTTCCCTGATTTTTCGAAAAGGCACGGATGGGAATCAAACTTTTTTATTTTTTCACTATTTTTTGTATTATTTCTCTGAACAAGGATCAAAAAAGATGCAAGCACAAAAATTGGCACCTACAACTGAGGTGGGATGTTGTCTACAGAAATACAGCACGTTCTCTGAAAAGCGGGCAAACTTTGACAATTTTTTTTTCTTTGTTTTCCTGAATTTTTTTGGCAATTTTGATGAAACCAAACAGGGCGAACCAATCTGTTATTGAGCGCGGGTAACAGTTGCAAGATGAACTGTGCTGATAGAAGAATATGTGGAGCTATGGGTAGGCACACAATATGACATCAAGGATTAGCGATTAACGAGTGCAGATTAGCGATTGTTCAATCCGGATCCAAAGTACAAATCACAGCTACTGGCTAAGACGTGTCGAGACGTAGCGCAACAAGGTGAAAACAAAGGACGATGGAAAGAACGCACAGAACAAGCAAATGACACGGATTTTTCCTTTTTCTTGAATTTTTCCCTGATTTTTCCAAAAGGCACGGGTGGGAATCAAACTTTTTTATTTTTTCACTATTTTTTTATTATTTTCTCTGAACAAGGATCAAAAAAGATGCAACCACAAAAATTGGCACCTACAACTGAGGTGGGATGTTGTCTACAGAAATACAGCACGTTCTCTGAAAAGCGGGCAAAAACTTTGACAATTTTTTTTCTTTATTTTCCTGAATATTTTTGGAAATTTTGATGAAACCAAACAGGGCGAAGCAATCTGTTGTTGAGCGTGGGTAACAGTTGCAAAATGAACCAGTGCTGATAGAAGTATATGTGGAGCTATGGGTAGGCACACAATCTGATAGCAAAGATTAGCAATTAACGAGTGTAGATTAGCGATTGTTCAATCCGGATCCAAAGTACAAATCACAGCTGCTGGATAAGACGTGTCGAGACGTAGCGCAACAAGGTGAAAACAAAGGACGATGGAAAGGACGCATAGAACAAGCAAATAACACGGATTTTTCCTTTTTCCTGAATTTTTCCCTGATTTTTCCAAAAGGCACTGGTGGGAATCAAACATTTTTATTTTTTCACTATTTTTTTATTATTTTCTCTGAACAAGGATCAAAAAAGATGCAACCACAAAAATTGGCACCTACAACTGAGGTGGGATGTGGTCTACAGAAATATAGCACGTTCTCTAAAAAGCGTGCAAAAACTTTGACAATTTTTTTCTTTAGTTTTCTAATTTTTTTTTGGCAATTTAGATGAAACCAAACAGTGCAAACCAATCTGTTGTTCAGCATGGGTAACAGTTGCAAGATGAACCTGTGCTGATAGAAGAATATGTGGAGCCATGGGTAGGCACACAATATGACAGGAAGGATTAGCAATTAACGACTGCAGATTAGCGATTGTTTAATCCGGATCCAAAGTACAAATCACAGCTGCTGGCTAAGACGTGTCGAGACGTAGCGCAACAAGGTGAAAACAAAGGACGATGGAAAGAACACACAGAACAAGCAAATAACACGGATTTTTCCTTTTTCCTGAATTTTTCCCTGATTTTTCCAAAAGGCGCCGGTGGGAATCAAACTTTTTTTATTTTTTCACTATTTTTTTATAAATTTCTCTGAACAAGGATCAAAAAAGATGCAACCACAAAAATTAGCACCTACAACTGAGGTGGGATGTTGTCTACAGATATACAGCCCGTTCTCTGAAAAGCGGGCAAAAACTTTGACAATTTTTTTTCTTTATTTTCCTGAATATTTTTGGAAATTTTGATGAAACCAAACAGGGCGAAGCAATCTGTTGTTGAGCGTGGGTAACAGTTGCAGAATGAACCAATGCTGATAGAAGTATATGTGGAGCTATGGGTAGGCACACAATATGATAGCAAAGATTAGCAATTAACGAGTGTAGATTAGCGATTGTTCAATCCGGATCCAAAGTACAAATCACAGCTGCTGGATAAAACGTGTCGAGACGTAGCGCAACAAGGTGAAAACAAAGGACGATGGAAAGGACGCACAGAACAAGCAAATAACACGGATTTTTCCTTTTTCCTGAATTTTTCCCTGATTTTTCCAAAAGGCACTGGTGGGAATCAAACATTTTTATTTTTTCACTATTTTTTTTATTATTTTCTCTGAACAAGGATCAAAAAAGATGCAACCACAAAAATTGGCACCTACAACTGAGGTGGGATGTGGTCTACAGAAATATAGCACGTTCTCTAAAAAGCGTGCAAAAACTTTGACAATTTTTTTTCTTTAGTTTTCTAAATTTTTTTGACAATTTAGATGAAACCAAACAGTGCGAACCAATCTGTTGTTCAGCATGGGTAACAGTTGCAAGATGAACCTGTGCTGATAGAAGAATATGTGGAGCCATGGGTAGGCACACAATATGACAGGAAGGATTAGCAATTAACGAGTGCAGATTAGCGATTGTTCAATCCGGATCCAAAGTACAAATCACAGCTGCTGGCTAAGACGTGTCGAGACGTAGCGCAACAAGGTGAAAACAAAGGACGATGGAAAGAACGCACAGAACAAGCAAATAACACGGATTTTTCCTTTTTCCTGAATTTTTCCCTGATTTTTCCAAAAGGCGCCGGTGGGAATCAAACTTTTTTTTATTTTTTCACTATTTTTTTATAATTTTCTCTGAACAAGGATAAAAAAAGATGCAACCACAAAAATTGGCACCTACAACTGAGGTGGGATGTTGTCTACAGAAATACAGCACGTTCTCTGAAAACCGGGCAAAAACTTTGACAATTTTTTTCTTTATTTTCCTGAATTTTTTTGGCAATTTTGATGAAACCAAACAGGGCGAACCAATCTGTTGTTGAGCATGGGTAACAGTTGCAAAATGAACTTGTGCTGATAGAAGAATATGTGGAGCTATGGGTAGGCACACAATATGACATCAAGGATTAGCAATTAACGAGTGCAGATTTGCGATTGTTCAATCCGGATCCAAAGTACAAATCACAGCTGCTGGCAAAGACGTGTCGAGACGTAGCGCAACAAGGTGAAAACAAAGGACGATGGAAAGAACGCACAGAACAAGCAAATGACACGGATTTTTCCTTTTTCGTGAATTTTTCCCTTATTTTTCCAAAAGGCACGGGTGGAAATCAAACTTTTTTATTTTTTCACTATTTTTTCATTATTTTCTCTGAACAAGGATAAAAAAATATGTAACCACAAAAATTGGCACCTACAACTGAGGTGGGATGTGGTCTACAGAAATACAACACATTCTCTGAAAAGCGGGCAAAAACTTTGACAATTTTTTTCTTTATTTTCCTAAATTTTTTTGGCAATTTTGATGGAATCAAACAGGGCAAACCAATCTGTTGTTGAGCGTGGGTAACAGTTGCAAGATGAACCTGTGCTGATAGAAGAATATGTGGAGCTATGGGTAGGCGCACAATATGACATCAAAGATTAGCAATTAACGAGTGCAGATTAGCGATTGTTCAATCCGGATCCAAAGTATAAATCATAGCTGCTGGCTAAGACGTGTCGAGACGTAGCGCAACAAGGTGAAAACAAAGGACGATGGAAAGAACGCATAGAACAAGCAAATGACACGGATTTTTCTTTTTTCCTGAATTTTTCTCTGATTTTTCCAAAAGGCACGGGTGGGAATCAAACTTTTTTATTTTTTCACTATTTTTTTATTATTTTCTCTGAACAAGGATCAAAAAAGATGCAACCACAAAAATTGGCACCTACAACTAAGGTGGGATGTTGTCTACAGAAATACAGCACGTTCTCTGAAAATCGGGCAAAAACTTTGACAATTTTTTTCTTTATTTTCCTGAATTTTTTTGGCAATTTTGATGAAACCAAACAGGGCGAACCAATCTGTTGTTGAGCGTGGGTAACAGTTGCAAGATGAACCTGTGCTGATAGAAGAATATATGGAGCTATGGGTAGGCACACAATATGACATCAAGGATTAGCAATTAACGAGTGCAGATTAGCGATTGTTCAATCCGGATCCAAAGTACAAATCACAGCTGCTGGCTAAGACGTGTCGAGACGTAGCGCAACAAGGTGAAAACAAAGGACGATGGAAAGAACGCACAGAACAAGCAAATGACACGGATTTTTCCTTTTTCCTGAATTTTTCCCTGATTTTTCTAAAAGGCACGGGTGGGAATCAAACTTTTTTATTTTTTCACTATTTTTTTATTATTTTCTCTGAACCAGGATAAAAAAAGATGCAACCACAAAAATTGGCACCTACAACTGAGGTGGGGATGTTGTCTACAGAAATACAGCACGTTCTCTGAAAAGCTGGCAAAAACTTTGACAATTTTTTTTCTTTATTTTCCTAAATTTTTTTGGCAATTTTGATGAAACCAAACAGGGCGAACCAATCTGTTGTTGAGCGTGGGTAACAGTTGCAAGATGAACCTGTGCTGATAGAAGAATATGTGGAGCTATGGGTAGGCACACAATACGACATCAACGATTAGCAATTAACGAGTGCAGATTAGCGATTGTTCAATCCGGATCCGAAGTACAAATCACAGCTACTAGCTAAGACGTGTCGAGACGTGGTGCAACAAGGTGAAAACAAAGGACGATGGAAAGAACGCACAGAACAAGCAAATAACACGGATTTTTCCTTTTTTCCTGAATTTTTCC
>JAKOGQ010000556.1:0-27543 GCA_022457205.1 Saccharum spontaneum
TAACAGTTGCAAGATGAAACTGTGCTGACAGAAGAATATGTGGAGCTATGGGTAGGCACACAATATGACAGCAAGGATTAGCAATTAACGAATACAGATTAGCGATTGTTCAATCCGGATCCAAAGTACAAATCACAGCTGCTGGCTAAGACATGTCGAGACGTAGCGCAACAAGGTGAAAACAAAGGATGATGGAAAGAATGCACAGAACAAGCAAATAACCGGATTTTTTCTTTTTCCTGAATTTTTCCCTGATTTTCCCAAAAGGCACTAGTAGGAATCAAACTTTTTTATTTTTTTACTATTTTTTTTTATATTTTTCTCATAACAAGGATCACAAAAGATGCAACCACAAAAATTGGCACCTACAACTGAGGTGGGATGTGGTCTACAGAAAAATAGCACGTTCTCTGAAAAGCGTGCAAAAACTTAGACAATTTTTTTTCTTTATTTTCCTGATTTTTTTGGCAATTTTGATGAAACCAAACAGGGCGAAGCAATCTGTTGTTGAGCGTGGTTAACAGTTGCAAGATGAAACTGTGCTGACAGAAGAATATGTGGAGCTATGGGTAGGCACACAATGACAGCAAGGATTAGCAATTAACGAATACAGATTAGCGATTGTTCAATCCGGATCCAAAGTACAAATCACAGCTGCTGGCTAAGACATTTCGAGACATAGCGCAACAAGGTGAAAACAAAGGATGATGGAAAGAACGCACAGAACAAGCAAATAACCGGATTTTTTCTTTTTCCTGATTTTTTCCTTGATTTTCCCAAAAGTCACTAGTAGGAATCAAACTTTTTTATTTTTTCACTATTTTTTATATTTTTCTCTGAACAAGGATCACAAAAGATCCAACCACAAAAATTGGCACCTACAACTGAGGTGGGATGTGGTCTACAGAAAAATAGCACGTTCTCTGAAAAGCGTGCAAAAACTTAGACAATTTTTTTTCTTTATTTTCCTGATTTTTTTAGCAATTTTGATGAAACCAAACAGGGCGAAGCAATCTGTTGTTGAGCGTGGTTAACAGTAGCAAGATGAAACTGTGCTGACAGAAGAATATGTGGAGCTATGGGTAGGCACACAATATGACAGCAAGGATTAGCAATTAATGAATACAGATTAGCGATTGTTCAATCCGGATCCAAAGTACAAATCACAGCTGCTGGCTAAGACATGTCGAGGCGTAGCGCAACAAGGTGAAAACAAAGGATGATAGAAAGAACGCATAGAACAAGCAAATAACCAGATTTTTTCATTTTCTTGAATTTTTCCCTGATTTTCCCAAAAGGCACTAGTAGGAATCAAACTTTTTTATTTTTTCACTATTTTTTTATATTTTTCTCAGAACAAGGATCACAAAAGATGCAACCATAAAAATTAGCACCTACAACTGAGGTGGGATGTGGTATACAGAAAAATAGCACATTCTCTGAAAAGCGTGCAAAAACTTTGACAATTTTTTTTCTTTATTTTCCTGATTTTTTTGGCAATTTTGATGAAACCAAACAGGGCGAAGCAATCTGTTGTTGAGCGTGGTTAACAGTTGCAAGATGAAACTGTGCTGACGGAAGAATATGTGGAGCTATGGGTAGGCACACAATATGACAGCAAGGATTAGCAATTAAAGAATACAGATTAGCGATTGTTCAATCCGGATCCAAAGTACAAATCACAATTGCTGGCTAACACATGTCGAGACGTAGCACAACAAGGTGAAAACAAAGGATGATGGAAAGAACGCACAGAACAAGCAAATAACCGGATTTTATCTTTTTCCTGAATTTTTCCTTGATTTTCCCAAAATGCACTAGTAGGAATCAAACTTTTTTATTTTTTCACTATGTTTTTTATATTTTTCTCTGAACAAGGATCACAAAAGATGCAACCATAAAAATTGGCACCTACAACTGAGGTAGGATGTGGTCTACAGAAAAATAGCACGTTCTCTGAAAAGCGTGCAAAAACTTTGACAATTTTTTTTCTTTATTTTCCTGATTTTTTTGGCAATTTTGATGAAACCAAACAGGGCGAAGCAATCTGTTGTTGAGCGTGGTTAACAGTTGCAAGATGAAACTGTGCTGACAGAAGAATATGTGGAGCTGTGGGTAGGCACACAATATGACAGCAAGGATTAGCAATTAACGAATACAGATTAGCGATTGTTCAATCCGGATCCAAAGTACAAATCACAGCTGCTGGCTAAGACATGTCGAGACGTAGCGCAACAAGGTGAAAACAAAGGATGATGGAAAGAACGCACAGAACAAGCAAATAACCGGATTTTTTCTTTTTTCTGAATTTTTCCCTGATTTTCCCAAAAGGCACTAGTAGGAATCAAATTTTTTTATTTTTTCACTATTTTTTATATTTTTCTCTGAACAAGGATCACAAAAGATGCAACCACAAAAATTAGCACCTACAACTGAGGTGGGATGTGGTATACAGAAAAATAGCACGTTCTCTGAAAAGCGTGCAAAAACTTTGACAATTTTTTCTTTATTTTCCTGATTTTTTTTGGCAATTTTGATGAAACCAAACAGGGCAAAGCAATCTATTGTTGAGCGTGGTTAACAGTTGCAAGATGAAACTATGCTGACAGAAGAATATGTGGAGCTATGGGTAGGCACACAATATGACAGCAAGGATTAGCAATTAACGAATACAGATTAGCGATTGTTCAATCCGAATCCAAAGTACAAATCACAATTGCTGCTAACACATGTCGAGACGTAGCACAACAAGGTGAAAACAAAGGATGATGGAAAGAACACACAGAACAAGCAAATAACCGGATTTTTTCTTTTTCCTGAATTTTTCCTTGATTTTCCCAAAATGCACTAGTAGGAATCAAACTTTTTTATTTTTTCACTATGTTTTTTATATTTTTCTCTGAACAAGGATGACAAAAGATGTAACCATAAAAATTGGCACCTACAACTGAGGTAGGATGTGGTCTACAGAAAAATAGCACGTTCTCTGAAAAGCTTGCAAAAACTTTGACAATTTTTTTTCTTTATTTTCCTGATTTTTTTTGGCAATTTTTAAGAAACCAAACAGGGCGAAGCAATCTGTTGCTGTGCGTGGTTAACAGTTGCAAGATGAAACTGTGCTGACAGAAGAATATGTGGAGCTATGGGTAGGCACACAATATGACAGCAAGGATTAGCAATTAACGAATACAGATTAGCGATTGTTCAATCCGGATCCAAAGTACAAATCACAGCTGCTGGCTAAGACATGTCGAGACGTAGCGCAACAAGGTGAAAACAAAGGATGATGGAAAGAACGCGCAGAACAAGCAAATAACCGAATTTTTCTTTTTCCTGAATTTTTCCTTGATTTTCCCAAAAGGCATTAGTAGGAATCAAACTTTTTTATTTTTTCACTATTTCTTTTATATTTTTCTTTGAACAAGGATCACAAAAGATGCAATCATAAAAATTGGCACCTACAACTGAGGTGGGATGTGGTCTACAGAAAAATAGCACGTTCTCCGAAAAGCGTGCAAAAACTTTGACAATTTTTTTCTTTATTTTCCTGATTTTTTTGGCAATTTTGATGAAACCAAACAGGGCGAAGCAATCTGTTGTTGAGCGTGGTTAACAGTTGCAAGATGAAACTGTGCTGACAGAAGAATATGTGGAGCTATGGGTAGGCACACAATATGACAGCAAGGATTAGCAATTAACGAATACAGATTAGCGATTGTTCAATCCGGATCCAAAGTACAAATCACAGCTGCTGGCTAAGACATGTCGAGACGTAGCGCAACAAGATGAAAACAAAGGATGATGGAAAGAACGCACAGAACAAGCAAATAACCGGATTTTTTCTTTTTCCTAAATTTTTCCCTGATTTTCCCAAAAGGCACTAGTAGGAATCAAACTTTTTTATTTTTTCACTATTTCTTTTATATTTTTCTTTGAACAAGGATCACAAAAGATGCAATCATAAAAATTGGCACCTGCAACTGAGGTGGGATGTGGTCTACAGAAAAATAGCACGTTCTCCAAAAAGCGTGCAAAAACTTTGATAATTTTTTTTCTTTATTTTCCTGATTTTTTTGGCAATTTTGATGAAACCAAACAGGGCGAAGCAATCTGTTGTTGAGCGTGGTTAACAGTTGCAAGATGAAACTGTGCTGACAGAAGAATATGTGGAGCTGTGGGTAGGCACACAATATGACAGC
This sequence comes from Saccharum spontaneum, assembly GCA_022457205.1. Lineage (NCBI taxonomy): Eukaryota > Viridiplantae > Streptophyta > Magnoliopsida > Poales > Poaceae > Saccharum > Saccharum spontaneum. The sequence continues at coordinate 4,200 of JAKOGQ010000556.1, forward strand.
AAGGATTAGTAATTAACGAATACAGATTAGCGATTGTTCAATCCGGATCCAAAGTACAAATCACAGCTGCTGGCTAAGACATGTCGAGACGTAGCGCAACAAGGTGAAAACAAAGGATGATGGAAAGAACGCACAGAACAAGCAAATAACCGGATTTTTTCTTTTTCCTGAATTTTTCCCTGATTTTCCCAAAAGGCACTAGTAGGAATCAAACTTTTTTATTTTTTCACTATTTCTTTTATATTTTTCTTTGAACAAGGATCACAAAAGATGCAATCATAAAAATTGGCACCTACAACTGAGGTGGGATGTGGTCTACAGAAAAATAGCACGTTCTCCGAAAAGCGTGCAAAAACTTTGACAATTTTTTTTCTTTACTTTCCTGATTTTTTTGGCAATTTTGATGAAACCAAACAGGGCGAAGCAATCTGTTGTTGAGCGTGGTTAACAGTTGCAAGATGAAACTGTGCTGACAGAAGAATATGTGGAGCTATGGGTAGGCACACAATGACAGCAAGGATTAGCAATTAACGAATACAGATTAGCGATTGTTCAATCCGGATCCAAAGTACAAATCACAGCTGCTGGCTAAGACATTTCGAGACATAGCGCAACAAGGTGAAAACAAAGGATGATGGAAAGAACGCACAGAACAAGCAAATAACCAGATTTTTTCTTTTTCCTGATTTTTTCCTTGATTTTCCCAAAAGTCACTAGTAGGAATCAAACTTTTTTATTTTTTCACTATTTTTTATATTTTTCTCTGAACAAGGATCACAAAAGATCCAACCACAAAAATTGGCACCTACAACTGAGGTGGGATGTGGTCTACAGAAAAATAGCACGTTCTCTGAAAAGCGTGCAAAAACTTAGACAATTTTTTTCTTTATTTTCCTGATTTTTTTAGCAATTTTGATGAAACCAAACAGGGCGAAGCAATCTGTTGTTGAGCGTGGTTAACAGTAGCAAGATGAAACTGTGCTGACAGAAGAATATGTGGAGCTATGGGTAGGCACACAATATGACAGCAAGGATTAGCAATTAATGAATACAGATTAGCGATTGTTCAATCCGGATCCAAAGTACAAATCACAGCTGCTGGCTAAGACATGTCGAGACGTAGCGCAACAAGGTGAAAACAAAGGATGATAGAAAGAACGCATAGAACAAGCAAATAACCAGATTTTTTCATTTTCCTGAATTTTTCCTGATTTTCCCAAAAGGCACTAGTAGGAATCAAACTTTTTTATTTTTTCACTATTTTTTTATATTTTTCTCAGAACAAGGATCACAAAAGATGCAACCATAAAAATTAGCACCTACAACTGAGGTGGGATGTGGTATACAGAAAAATAGCACATTCTCTGAAAAGCGTGCAAAAACTTTGACAATTTTTTTTTCTTTATTTTCCTGATTTTTTTGGCAATTTTGATGAAACCAAACAGGGCGAAGCAATCTGTTGTTGAGCGTGGTTAACAGTTGCAAGATGAAACTGTGCTGACGGAAGAATATGTGGAGCTATGGGTAGGCACACAATATGACAGCAAGGATTAGCAATTAAAGAATACAGATTAGCGATTGTTCAATCCGGATCCAAAGTACAAATCACAATTGCTGGCTAACACATGTCGAGACGTAGCACAACAAGGTGAAAACAAAGGATGATGGAAAGAACGCACAGAACAAGCAAATAACCGGATTTTATCTTTTTCCTGAATTTTTCCTTGATTTTCCCAAAATGCACTAGTAGGAATCAAACTTTTTTATTTTTTCACTATGTTTTTTATATTTTTCTCTGAACAAGGATCACAAAAGATGCAACCATAAAAATTGGCACCTACAACTGAGGTAGGATGTGGTCTACAGAAAAATAGCACGTTCTCTGAAAAGCGTGCAAAAACTTTGACAATTTTTTTTCTTTATTTTCCTGATTTTTTTGGCAATTTTGATGAAACCAAACAGGGCGAAGCAATCTGTTGTTGAGCGTGGTTAACAGTTGCAAGATGAAACTGTGCTGACAGAAGAATATGTGGAGCTGTGGGTAGGCACACAATATGACAGCAAGGATTAGCAATTAACGAATACAGATTAGCGATTGTTCAATCCGGATCCAAAGTACAAATCACAGCTGCTGGCTAAGACATGTCGAGACGTAGCGCAACAAGGTGAAAACAAAGGATGATGGAAAGAACGCACAGAACAAGCAAATAACCGGATTTTTTCTTTTTTCTGAATTTTTCCCTGATTTTCCCAAAAGGCACTAGTAGGAATCAAATTTTTTTATTTTTTCACTATTTTTTTATATTTTTCTCTGAACAAGGATCACAAAAGATGCAACCACAAAAATTAGCACCTACAACTGAGGTGGGATGTGGTATACAGAAAAATAGCACGTTCTCTGAAAAGCGTGCAAAAACTTTGACAATTTTTTCTTTATTTTCCTGATTTTTTTTGGCAATTTTGATGAAACCAAACAGGGCAAAGCAATCTATTGTTGAGCGTGGTTAACAGTTGCAAGATGAAACTATGCTGACAGAAGAATATGTGGAGCTATGGGTAGGCACACAATATGACAGCAAGGATTAGCAATTAACGAATACAGATTAGCGATTGTTCAATCCGAATCCAAAGTACAAATCACAATTGCTGCTAACACATGTCGAGACGTAGCACAACAAGGTGAAAACAAAGGATGATGGAAAGAACACACAGAACAAGCAAATAACCGGATTTTTTCTTTTTCCTGAATTTTTCCTTGATTTTCCCAAAATGCACTAGTAGGAATCAAACTTTTTTATTTTTTCACTATGTTTTTTATATTTTTCTCTGAACAAGGATGACAAAAGATGTAACCATAAAAATTGGCACCTACAACTGAGGTAGGATGTGGTCTACAGAAAAATAGCACGTTCTCTGAAAAGCTTGCAAAAACTTTGACAATTTTTTTTCTTTATTTTCCTGATTTTTTTTGGCAATTTTGATGAAACCAAACAGGGCGAAGCAATCTGTTGCTGTGCGTGGTTAACAGTTGCAAGATGAAACTGTGCTGACAGAAGAATATGTGGAGCTATGGGTAGGCACACAATATGACAGCAAGGATTAGCAATTAACGAATACAGATTAGCGATTGTTCAATCCGGATCCAAAGTACAAATCACAGCTGCTGGCTAAGACATGTCGAGACGTAGCGCAACAAGGTGAAAACAAAGGATGATGGAAAGAACGCGCAGAACAAGCAAATAACCGGATTTTTTCTTTTTCCTGAATTTTTCCTTGATTTTCCCAAAAGGCATTAGTAGGAATCAAACTTTTTTATTTTTTCACTATTTCTTTTATATTTTTCTTTGAACAAGGATCACAAAAGATGCAATCATAAAAATTGGCACCTACAACTGAGGTGGGATGTGGTCTACAGAAAAATAGCACGTTCTCCGAAAAGCGTGCAAAAACTTTGACAATTTTTTTCTTTATTTTCCTGATTTTTTTGGCAATTTTGATGAAACCAAACAGGGCGAAGCAATCTGTTGTTGAGCGTGGTTAACAGTTGCAAGATGAAACTGTGCTGACAGAAGAATATGTGGAGCTATGGGTAGGCACACAATATGACAGCAAGGATTAGCAATTAACGAATACAGATTAGCGATTGTTCAATCCGGATCCAAAGTACAAATCACAGCTGCTGGCTAAGACATGTCGAGACGTAGCGCAACAAGATGAAAACAAAGGATGATGGAAAGAACGCACAGAACAAGCAAATAACCGGATTTTTTCTTTTTCCTAAATTTTTCCCTGATTTTCCCAAAAGGCACTAGTAGGAATCAAACTTTTTTATTTTTTCACTATTTCTTTTATATTTTTCTTTGAACAAGGATCACAAAAGATGCAATCATAAAAATTGGCACCTGCAACTGAGGTGGGATGTGGTCTACAGAAAAATAGCACGTTCTCCAAAAAGCGTGCAAAAACTTTGATAATTTTTTTTCTTTATTTTCCTGATTTTTTTGGCAATTTTGATGAAACCAAACAGGGCGAAGCAATCTGTTGTTGAGCGTGGTTAACAGTTGCAAGATGAAACTATGCTGACAGAAGAATATGTGGAGCTGTGGGTAGGCACACAATATGACAGCAAGGATTAGTAATTAACGAATACAGATTAGCGATTGTTCAATCCGGATCCAAAGTACAAATCACAGCTGCTGGCTAAGACATGTCGAGACGTAGCGCAACAAGGTGAAAACAAAGGATGATGGAAAGAACGCACAGAACAAGCAAATAACCGGATTTTTTCTTTTTCCTGAATTTTTCCCTGATTTTCCCAAAAGGCACTAGTAGGAATCAAACTTTTTTATTTTTTCACTATTTCTTTTATATTTTTCTTTGAACAAGGATCACAAAAGATGCAATCATAAAAATTGGCACCTACAACTGAGGTGGGATGTGGTCTACAGAAAAATAGCACGTTCTCCGAAAAGCGTGCAAAAACTTTGACAATTTTTTTTCTTTACTTTCCTGATTTTTTTGGCAATTTTGATGAAACCAAACAGGGCGAAGCAATCTGTTGTTGAGCGTGGTTAACAGTTGCAAGATGAAACTGTGCTGACAGAAGAATATGTGGAGCTATGGGTAGGCACACAATGACAGCAAGGATTAGCAATTAACGAATACAGATTAGTGATTGTTCAATCCGGATCCAAAGTACAAATCACAGCTGCTGGCTAAGACATGTCGAGACGTAGCGCAACAAGGTGAAAACAAAGGATGATGGAAAGAACGCACAGAACAAGCAAATAACCGAATTTTTTTCATTTTCCTGAATTTTTCCCTGTTTTTCCCAAAAGGCACTAGTAGGAATCAAACTTTTTTATTTTTTCACTATTTTTTTATATTTTTCTCAGAACAAGGATCACAAAAGATGCAACCATAAAAATTAGCACCTACAACTGAGGTGGGATGTGGTATACAGAAAAATAGCACATTCTCTGAAAAGCGTGCAAAAACTTTGACAATTTTTTTTTCTTTATTTTCCTGATTTTTTTGGCAATTTTGATGAAACCAAACAGGGCGAAGCAATCTGTTGTTGAGCGTGGTTAACAGTTGCAAGATGAAACTGTGCTGACAGAAGAATATGTGGAGCTATGGGTAGGCACACAATATGACAGCAAGGATTAGCAATTAACGAATACAGATTAGCGATTGTTCAATCCGGATCCAAAGTACAAATCACAGCTGCTGGCTAAGACATGTTGAGACGTAGCGCAACAAGGTGAAAACAAAGGATGATGGAAAGAACGCACAGAACAAGCAAATAACCGAATTTTTTTCTTTTTTCTGAATTTTTCCCTGATTTTCCGAAAAGGCACTAGTAGGAATCAAATTTTTTTATTTTTTCACTATTTTTTTATATTTTTCTCTGAACAAGGATCACAAAAGATGCAACCACAAAAATTAGCACCTACAACTGAGGTGGGATGTGGTCTACAGAAAAATAACACGTTCTCTAAAAAGCGTGCAAAAACTTTGACAATTTTTTTTCTTTATTTTCCTGATTTTTTTGGCAATTTTGATGAAACCAAACAGGGCGAAGCAATCTGTTGTTGAGCCTGGTTAACAGTTGCAAGATGAAACTGTGCTGACAGAAGAATATGTGGAGCTATGGGTAGGCACACAATATGACAGCAAGGATTAGCAACTAACGAATACAGATTAGCGATTGTTCAATCCGGATCCAAAGTACAAATCACAGCTGCTGGCTAAGACATGTCGAGACGTAGCGCAACAAGGTGAAAACAAAGGATGATGGAAAGAACGCACAGAACAAGCAAATAACCGGATTTTTTCTTTTTTCTGAATTTTTCCCTGATTTTCCCAAAAGGCACTAGTAGGAATCAAATTTTTTTATTTTTTCACTATTTTTTTATATTTTTCTCTGAACAAGGATCACAAAAGATGCAACCACAAAAATTAGCACCTACAACTGAGGTGGGATGTGGTATACAGAAAAATAGCACGTTCTCTGAAAAGCGTGCAAAAACTTTGACAATTTTTTCTTTATTTTCCTGATTTTTTTGGCAATTTTGATGAAACCAAACAGGGCAAAGCAATCTATTGTTGAGCGTGGTTAATAGTTGCAAGATGAAACTATGCTGACAGAAGAATATGTGGAGCTATGGGTAGGCACACAATATGACAGCAAGGATTAGCAATTAACGAATACAGATTAGCGATTGTTCAATCCGAATCCAAAGTACAAATCACAATTGCTGCTAACACATGTCGAGACGTAGCACAACAAGGTGAAAACAAAGGATGATGGAAAGAACACACAGAACAAGCAAATAACCGGATTTTTTCTTTTTCCTGAATTTTTCCTTGATTTTCCCAAAATGCACTAGTAGGAATCAAACTTTTTTATTTTTTCACTATGTTTTTTATATTTTTCTCTGAACAAGGATGACAAAAGATGTAACCATAAAAATTGGCACCTACAACTGAGGTAGGATGTGGTCTACAGAAAAATAGCACGTTCTCTGAAAAGCTTGCAAAAACTTTGACAATTTTTTTTCTTTATTTTCCTGATTTTTTTTGGCAATTTTGATGAAACCAAACAGGGCGAAGCAATCTGTTGCTGTGCGTGGTTAACAGTTGCAAGATGAAACTGTGCTGACAGAAGAATATGTGGAGCTATGGGTAGGCACACAATATGACAGCAAGGATTAGCAATTAACGAATACAGATTAGCGATTGTTCAATCCGGATCCAAAGTACAAATCACAGCTGCTGGCTAAGACATGTCGAGACGTAGCGCAACAAGGTGAAAACAAAGGATGATGGAAAGAACGCGCAGAACAAGCAAATAACCGGATTTTTTCTTTTTCCTGAATTTTTCCTTGATTTTCCCAAAAGGCATTAGTAGGAATCAAACTTTTTTATTTTTTCACTATTTCTTTTATATTTTTCTTTGAACAAGGATCACAAAAGATGCAATCATAAAAATTGGCACCTACAACTGAGGTGGGATGTGGTCTACAGAAAAATAGCACGTTCTCCGAAAAGCGTGCAAAAACTTTGACAATTTTTTTCTTTATTTTCCTGATTTTTTTGGCAATTTTGATGAAACCAAACAGGGCGAAGCAATCTGTTGTTGAGCGTGGTTAACAGTTGCAAGATGAAACTGTGCTGACAGAAGAATATGTGGAGCTATGGGTAGGCACACAATATGACAGCAAGGATTAGCAATTAACGAATACAGATTAGCGATTGTTCAATCCGGATCCAAAGTACAAATCACAGCTGCTGGCTAAGACATGTCGAGACGTAGCGCAACAAGATGAAAACAAAGGATGATGGAAAGAACGCACAGAACAAGCAAATAACCGGATTTTTTCTTTTTCCTAAATTTTTCCCTGATTTTCCCAAAAGGCACTAGTAGGAATCAAACTTTTTTATTTTTTCACTATTTCTTTTATATTTTTCTTTGAACAAGGATCACAAAAGATGCAATCATAAAAATTGGCACCTGCAACTGAGGTGGGATGTGGTCTACAGAAAAATAGCACGTTCTCCAAAAAGCGTGCAAAAACTTTGATAATTTTTTTTCTTTATTTTCCTGATTTTTTTGGCAATTTTGATGAAACCAAACAGGGCGAAGCAATCTGTTGTTGAGCGTGGTTAACAGTTGCAAGATGAAACTGTGCTGACAGAAGAATATGTGGAGCTGTGGGTAGGCACACAATATGACAGCAAGGATTAGTAATTAACGAATATAGATTAGCGATTGTTCAATCCGGATCCAAAGTACAAATCACAGCTGCTGGCTAAGACATGCCGAGACGTAGCGCAACAAGGTGAAAACAAAGGATGATGGAAAGAACGCACAGAACAAGCAAATAACCGGATTTTTTCTTTTTCCTGAATTTTTCCCTGATTTTCCCAAAAGGCACTAGTAGGAATCAAACTTTTTTATTTTTTCACTATTTCTTTTATATTTTTCTTTGAACAAGGATCACAAAAGATGCAATCATAAAAATTGGCACCTACAACTGAGGTGGGATGTGGTCTACAGAAAAATAGCACGTTCTCCGAAAAGCGTGCAAAAACTTTGACAATTTTTTTTCTTTACTTTCCTGATTTTTTTGGCAATTTTGATGAAACCAAACAGGGCGAAGCAATCTGTTGTTGAGCGTGGTTAACAGTTGCAAGATGAAACTGTGCTGACAGAAGAATATGTGGAGCTATGGGTAGGCACACAATGACAGCAAGGATTAGCAATTAACGAATACAGATTAGTGATTGTTCAATCCGGATCCAAAGTACAAATCACAGCTGCTGGCTAAGACATGTCGAGACGTAGCGCAACAAGGTGAAAACAAAGGATGATGGAAAGAACGCACAGAACAAGCAAATAACCGAATTTTTTTCATTTTCCTGAATTTTTCCCTGTTTTTCCCAAAAGGCACTAGTAGGAATCAAACTTTTTTATTTTTTCACTATTTTTTTATATTTTTCTCAGAACAAGGATCACAAAAGATGCAACCATAAAAATTAGCACCTACAACTGAGGTGGGATGTGGTATACAGAAAAATAGCACATTCTCTGAAAAGCGTGCAAAAACTTTGACAATTTTTTTTTCTTTATTTTCCTGATTTTTTTGGCAATTTTGATGAAACCAAACAGGGCGAAGCAATCTGTTGTTGAGCGTGGTTAACAGTTGCAAGATGAAACTGTGCTGACAGAAGAATATGTGGAGCTATGGGTAGGCACACAATATGACAGCAAGGATTAGCAATTAACGAATACAGATTAGCGATTGCTCAATCCGGATCCAAAGTACAAATCACAGCTGCTGGCTAAGACATGTTGAGACGTAGCGCAACAAGGTGAAAACAAAGGATGATGGAAAGAACGCACAGAACAAGCAAATAACCGAATTTTTTCTTTTTTCTGAATTTTTCCCTGATTTTCCGAAAAGGCACTAGTAGGAATCAAATTTTTTTATTTTTTCACTATTTTTTTATATTTTTCTCTGAACAAGGATCACAAAAGATGCAACCACAAAAATTAGCACCTACAACTGAGGTGGGATGTGGTCTACAGAAAAATAACACGTTCTCTAAAAAGCGTGCAAAAACTTTGACAATTTTTTTCTTTATTTTCCTGATTTTTTTGGCAATTTTGATGAAACCAAACAGGGCGAAGCAATCTGTTGTTGAGCCTGGTTAACAGTTGCAAGATGAAACTGTGCTGACAGAAGAATATGTGGAGCTATGGGTAGGCACACAATATGATAGCAAGGATTAGCAATTAACGAATACAGATTAGCGATTGTTCAATCCGGATCCAAAGTATAAATCACAGCTGCTGGCTAAGACATGTCGAGACGTAGCGCAACAAGGTGAAAACAAAGGATGATGGAAAGAACGCACAGAACAAGCAAATAACCGGATTTTTTCTTTTTCCTGAATTTTTCCCTGATTTTCCCAAAAGGCACTAGTAGGAATCAAACTTTTTTATTGTTTTACTATTTTTTTTATATTTTTCTCAGAACAAGGATCACAAAAGATGCAACCACAAAAATTGGCACCTACAACTGAGGTGGGATGTGGTCTACAGAAAAATAGCACGTTCTCTGAAAAGCGTGCAAAAACTTTGACAAATTTTTTTCTTTATTTTCCTGATTTTTTTTGGCAATTTTGATGAAACCAAACAGGGCGAAGCAATCTGTTGTTGAGCGTGGTTAACAGTAGCAAGATGAAATTGTGCTGACAGAAGAATATGTGGAGCTATGGGTAGGCACACAATATGACAGCAAGGATTAGCAATTAATGAATACAGATTAGCGATTGTTCAATCCGGATCCAAAGTACAAATCACAGCTGCTGGCTAAGACATTTCGAGACGTAGCGCAACAAGGTGAAAACAAAGGATGATGGAAAGAACGCATAGAACAAGCAAATAACCGGATTTTCTCTTTTTCCTGAATTTTTCCTTGATTTTCCCAAAAGGCACTAGTAGGAATCAAACTTTTTTATTTTTTCACTATTTTTTATATTTTTCTCTGAACAAGGATCACAAAAGATCCAACCACAAAAATTGGCACCTACAACTGAGGTGGGATGTGGTCTACAGAAAAATAGCACGTTCTCTGAAAAGCGTGCAAAAACTTAGACAATTTTTTTTCTTTATTTTCCTGATTTTTTTGGCAATTTTGATGAAACCAAACAGGGCGAAGCAATCTGTTGTTGAGCGTGGTTAACAGTTGCAAGATGAAACTGTGCTGACAGAAGAATATGTGGAGCTATGGGTAGGCACACAATGACAGCAAGGATTAGCAATTAACGAATACAGATTAGTGATTGTTCAATCCGGATCCAAAGTACAAATCACAGCTGCTGGCTAAGACATGTCGAGACGTAGCGCAACAAGGTGAAAACAAAGGATGATGGAAAGAACGCACAGAACAAGCAAATAACCGAATTTTTTTCATTTTCCTGAATTTTTCCCTGTTTTTCCCAAAAGGCACTAGTAGGAATCAAACTTTTTTATTTTTTCACTATTTTTTTATATTTTTCTCAGAACAAGGATCACAAAAGATGCAACCATAAAAATTAGCACCTACAACTGAGGTGGGATGTGGTATACAGAAAAATAGCACATTCTCTGAAAAGCGTGCAAAAACTTTGACAATTTTTTTTTCTTTATTTTCCTGATTTTTTTGGCAATTTTGATGAAACCAAACAGGGCGAAGCAATCTGTTGTTGAGCGTGGTTAACAGTTGCAAGATGAAACTGTGCTGACAGAAGAATATGTGGAGCTATGGGTAGGCACACAATATGACAGCAAGGATTAGCAATTAACGAATATAGATTAGCGATTGTTCAATCCGGATCCAAAGTACAAATCACAGCTGCTGGCTAAGACATGTTGAGACGTAGCGCAACAAGGTGAAAACAAAGGATGATGGAAAGAACGCACAGAACAAGCAAATAACCGAATTTTTTCTTTTTTCTGAATTTTTCCCTGATTTTTCGAAAAGGCACTAGTAGGAATCAAATTTTTTTATTTTTTCACTATTTTTTTATATTTTTCTCTGAACAAGGATCACAAAAGATGCAACCACAAAAATTAGCACCTACAACTGAGGTGGGATGTGGTCTACAGAAAAATAACACGTTCTCTAAAAAGCGTGCAAAAACTTTGACAATTTTTTTTCTTTATTTTCCTGATTTTTTTGGCAATTTTGATGAAACCAAACAGGGCGAAGCAATCTGTTGTTGAGCCTGGTTAACAGTTGCAAGATGAAACTGTGCTGACAGAAGAATATGTGGAGCTATGGGTAGGCACACAATATGACAGCAAGGATTAGCAATTAACGAATACAGATTAGCGATTGTTCAATCCGGATCCAAAGTATAAATCACAGCTGCTGGCTAAGACATGTCGAGACGTAGCGCAACAAGGTGAAAACAAAGGATGATGGAAAGAACGCACAGAACAAGCAAATAACCGGATTTTTTCTTTTTCCTGAATTTTTCCCTGATTTTCCCAAAAGGCACTAGTAGGAATCAAACTTTTTTATTGTTTTACTATTTTTTTTATATTTTTCTCAGAACAAGGATCACAAAAGATGCAACCACAAAAATTGGCACCTACAACTGAGGTGGGATGTGGTCTACAGAAAAATAGCACGTTCTCTGAAAAGCGTGCAAAAACTTTGACAAATTTTTTTCTTTATTTTCCTGATTTTTTTTGGCAATTTTGATGAAACCAAACAGGGCGAAGCAATCTGTTGTTGAGCGTGGTTAACAGTAGCAAGATGAAATTGTGCTGACAGAAGAATATGTGGAGCTATGGGTAGGCACACAATATGACAGCAAGGATTAGCAATTAATGAATACAGATTAGCGATTGTTCAATCCGGATCCAAAGTACAAATCACAGCTGCTGGCTAAGACATTTCGAGACGTAGCGCAACAAGGTGAAAACTAAGGATGATGGAAAGAACGCATAGAACAAGCAAATAACCGGATTTTCTCTTTTTCCTGAATTTTTCCTTGATTTTCCCAAAAGGCACTAGTAGGAATCAAACTTTTTTATTTTTTCACTATTTTTTATATTTTTCTCTGAACAAGGATCACAAAAGATCCAACCACAAAAATTGGCACCTACAACTGAGGTGGGATGTGGTCTACAGAAAAATAGCACGTTCTCTGAAAAGCGTGCAAAAACTTAAACAATTTTTTTTCTTTATTTTCCTGATTTTTTTGGCAATTTTGATGAAACCAAACAGGGCGAAGCAATCTGTTGTTGAGCGTGGTTAACAGTTGCAAGATGAAACTGTGCTGACAGAAGAATATGTGGAGCTATGGGTAGGCACACAATGACAGCAAGGATTAGCAATTAACGAATACAGATTAGCGATTGTTCAATCCGGATCCAAAGTACAAATCACAGCTGCTGGCTAAGACATTTCGAGACATAGCGCAACAAGTTGAAAACAAAGGATGATGGAAAGAACGCACAGAACAAGCAAATAACCGGATTTTTTCTTTTTCCTGATTTTTTCCTTGATTTTCCCAAAAGTCACTAGTAGGAATCAAACTTTTTTATTTTTTCACTATTTTTTATATTTTTCTCTGAACAAGGATCACAAAAGATCCAACCACAAAAATTGGCACCTACAACTGAGGTGGGATGTGGTCTACAGAAAAATAGCACGTTCTCTGAAAAGCGTGCAAAAACTTAGACAATTTTTTTTCTTTATTTTCCTGATTTTTTTGGCAATTTTGATGAAACCAAACAGGGCGAAGCAATCTGTTGTTGAGCGTGGTTAACAGTAGCAAGATGAAACTGTGCTGACAGAAGAATATGTGGAGCTATGGGTAGGCACACAATATGACAGCAAGGATTAGCAATTAATGAATACAGATTAGCGATTGTTCAATCCGGATCCAAAGTACAAATCACAGCTGCTGGCTAAGACATGTCGAGACATAGCGCAACAAGGTGAAAACAAAGGATGATAGAAAGAACGCATAGAACAAGCAAATAACCAGATTTTTTCATTTTCCTGAATTTTTCCCTGATTTTCCCAAAAGGCACTAGTAGGAATCAAACTTTTTTATTTTTTCACTATTTTTTTATATTTTTCTCAGAACAAGGATCACAAAAGATGCAACCATAAAAATTAGCACCTATAACTGAGGTGGGATGTGGTATACAGAAAAATAGCACATTCTCTGAAAAGCGTGCAAAAACTTTGACAATTTTTTTTTCTTTATTTTCCTGATTTTTTTGGCAATTTTGATGAAACCAAACAGGGTGAAGCAATCTGTTGTTGAGCGTGGTTAACAGTTGCAAGATGAAACTGTGCTGACAGAAGAATATGTGGAGCTATGGGTAGGCACACAATGACAGCAAGGATTAGCAATTAACGAATACAGATTAGCGATTGTTCAATCCGGATCCAAAGTACAAATCATAGCTGCTGGCTAAGACATTTCGAGACATAGCGCAACAAGGTGAAAACAAAGGATGATGGAAAGAACGCACAGAACAAGCAAATAACCGGATTTTTTCTTTTTCCTGATTTTTTCCTTGATTTTCCCAAAAGTCACTAGTAGGAATCAAACTTTTTTATTTTTTCACTATTTTTTATATTTTTCTCTGAACAAGGATCACAAAAGATCCAACCACAAAAATTGGCACCTACAACTGAGGTGGGATGTGGTCTACAGAAAAATAGCACGTTCTCTGAAAAGCGTGCAAAAACTTAGACAATTTTTTTTCTTTATTTTCCTGATTTTTTTGGCAATTTTGATGAAACCAAACAGGGCGAAGCAATCTGTTGTTGAGCGTGGTTAACAGTAGCAAGATGAAACTGTGCTGACAGAAGAATATGTGGAGCTATGGGTAGGCACACAATATGACAGCAAGGATTAGCAATTAATGAATACAGATTAGCGATTGTTCAATCCGGATCCAAAGTACAAATCACAGCTGCTGGCTAAGACATGTCGAGACGTAGCGCAACAAGGTGAAAACAAAGGATGATAGAAAGAACGCATAGAACAAGCAAATAACCAGATTTTTTCATTTTCCTGAATTTTTCCCTGATTTTCCCAAAAGGCACTAGTAGGAATCAAACTTTTTTATTTTTTCACTATTTTTTTATATTTTTCTCAGAACAAGGATCACAAAAGATGCAACCATAAAAATTAGCACCTACAACTGAGGTGGGATGTGGTATATAGAAAAATAGCACATTCTCTGAAAAGCGTGCAAAAACTTTGACAATTTTTTTTTCTTTATTTTCCTGATTTTTTTGGCAATTTTGATGAAACCAAACAGGGCGAAGCAATCTGTTGTTGAGCGTGGTTAACAGTTGCAAGATGAAACTGTGCTGACAGAAGAATATGTGGAGCTATGGGTAGGCACACAATGACAGCAAGGATTAGCAATTAACGAATACAGATTAGCGATTGTTCAATCCAGATCCAAAGTACAAATCACAGCTGCTGGCTAAGACATTTCGAGACATAGCGCAACAAGGTGAAAACAAAGGATGATGGAAAGAACGCACAGAACAAGCAAATAACCGGATTTTTTCTTTTTCCCGATTTTTTCCTTGATTTTCCCAAAAGTCACTAGTAGGAATCAAACTTTTTTATTTTTTCACTATTTTTTATATTTTTCTCTGAACAAGGATCACAAAAGATCCAACCACAAAAATTGGCACCTACAACTGAGGTGGGATGTGGTCTACAGAAAAATAGCACGTTCTCTGAAAAGCGTGCAAAAACTTAGACAATTTTTTTTCTTTATTTTCCTGATTTTTTTGGCAATTTTGATGAAACCAAACAGGGCGAAGCAATCTGTTGTTGAGCGTGGTTAACAGTAGCAAGATGAAACTGTGCTGACAGAAGAATATGTGGAGCTATGGGTAGGCACACAATATGACAGCAAGGATTAGCAATTAATGAATACAGATTAGCGATTGTTCAATCCGGATCCAAAGTACAAATCACAGCTGCTGGCTAAGACATGTCGAGACGTAGCGCAACAAGGTGAAAACAAAGGATGATAGAAAGAACGCATAGAACAAGCAAATAACCAGATTTTTTCATTTTCCTGAATTTTTCCCTGATTTTTTCAAAAGGCACTAGAAGGAATCAAACTTTTTTATTTTTTCACTATTTTTTTATATTTTTCTCAGAACAAGGATCACAAAAGATGCAACCATAAAAATTAGCACCTACAACTGAGGTGGGATGTGGTATACAGAAAAATAGCACGTTCTCTGAAAAGCGTGCAAAAACTTTGACAATTTTTTTCTTTATTTTCCTGATTTTTTTGGCAATTTTGATGAAACCAAACAGGGCGAAGCAATCTGTTGTTGAGCGTGGTTAACAGTAGCAAGATGAAACTGTGCTGACAGAAGAATATGTGGAGCTATGGGTAGGCACACAATATGACAGCAAGGATTAGCAATTAATGAATACAGATTAGCGATTGTTCAATCCGGATCCAAAGTACAAATCACAGCTGCTGGCTAAGACATGTCGAGACGTAGCGCAACAAGGTGAAAACAAAGGATGATGGAAAGAACGCACAGAACAAGCAAATAACAAGATTTTTTCATTTTCCTGAATTTTTCCCTGATTTTCCCAAAAGGCACTAGTAGGAATCAAACTTTTTTATTTTTTCACTATTTTTTTATATTTTTCTCAGAACAAGGATCACAAAAGATGCAACCATAAAAATTAGCACCTACAACTGAGGTGGGATGTGGTATACAGAAAAATAGCACGTTCTCTGAAAAGCGTGCAAAAACTTTGACAATTTTTTTTCTTTATTTTCCTGATTTTTTTGGCAATTTTGATGAAACCAAACATGGCGAAGCAATCTGTTGTTGCGCGTGGTTAACAGTTGCAAGATGAAACTGTGCTGACAGAAGAATATGTGGAGCTATGGGTAGGCACACAATATGACAGCAAGGATTAGCAATTAACGAATACAGATTAGCGATTGTTCAATCCGGATCCAAAGTACAAATCACAGCTGCTGGCTAAGACATGTCGAGACGTAGCGCAACAAGGTGAAAACAAAGGATGATGGAAAGAACGCACAGAACAAGCAAATAACCAGATTTTTTCTTTTTTCTGAATTTTTCCCTGATTTTCCCAAAAGGCACTAGTAGGAATCAAATTTTTTTTATTTTTTCACTATTTTTTTATATTTTTCTCTGAACAAGGATCACAAAAGATGCAACCACAAAATTAGCACCTACAACTGAGGTGGGATGTGGTATACAGAAAAATAGCACGTTCTCTGAAAAGCGTGCAAAAACTTTGACAATTTTTTTTCTTTATTTTCCTGATTTTTTTGGCAATTTTGATGAAACCAAACAGGGCGAAGCAATCTGTTGGTGAGCGTGGTTAACAGTAGCAAGATGAAACTGTGCTGACAGAAGAATATGTGGAGCTATGGGTAGGCACACAATATGACAGCAAGGATTAGCAATTAATGAATACAGATTAGCGATTGTTCAATCCGGATCCAAAGTACAAATCACAGCTGCTGGCTAAGACATTTCGAGACGTAGCGCAACAGGGTGAAAACAAAGGATGATGGAAAGAACGCATAGAACAAGCAAATAACCGGATTTTCTCTTTTTCCTGAATTTTTCCTTGATTTTCCCAAAAGGAACTAGTAGGAATCAAACTTTTTTATTTTTTCACTATTTTTTATATTTTTCTCTAAACAAGGATCACAAAAGATCCAACCACAAAAATTGGCACCTACAACTGAGGTGGGATGTGGTCTACAGAAAAATAGCACGTTCTCTGAAAAGCGTGCAAAAACTTAGACAATTTTTTTCTTTATTTTCCTGATTTTTTTGGCAATTTTGATGAAACCAAAAGGGCGAAGCAATCTGTTGTTGAGCGTGGTTAACAGTAGCAAGATGAAACTGTGCTGACAGAAGAATATGTGGAGCTATGGGTAGGCACACAATATGACAGCAAGGATTAGCAATTAATGAATACAGATTAGCGATTGTTCAATCCGGATCCAAAGTACAAATCACAGCTGCTGGCTAAGACGTGTCGAGACGTAGCGCAACAAGGTGAAAACAAAGGATGATGGAAAGAACGCACAGAACAAGCAAATAACCGGATTTTTTCTTTTTCCTGATTTTTTCCTTGATTTTCCCAAAAGGCACTAGTAGTAATCAAACTTTTTTATTTTTTCACTATTTTTTAAATTTTTCTCTGAACAAGGATCACAAAAGATCCAACCACAAAAATTGGCACCTACAACTGAGGTGGGATGTGGTCTACAGAAAAATAGCACGTTCTCTGAAAAGCGTGCAAAAACTTAGACAATTTTTTTTCTTTATTTTCCTGATTTTTTTGGCAATTTTGATGAAACCAAACAGGGCGAAGCAATCTGTTGTTGAGCGTGGTTAACAGTAGCAAGATGAAACTGTGCTGACAGAAGAATGTGTGGAGCTATGGGTAGGCACACAATATGACAGCAAGGATTAGCAATTAATGAATACAGATTAGCGATTGTTCAATCCGGATCCAAAGTACAAATCACAGCTGCTGGCTAAGACATGTCGAGACGTAGCGCAACAAGGTGAAAACAAAGGATGATAGAAAGAACGCACAGAACAAGCAAATAACCAGATTTTTTCATTTTCCTGAATTTTTCCCTGATTTTCCCAAAAGGCACTAGTAGGAATCAAACTTTTTTATTTTTTCACTATTTTTTTATATTTTTCTCAGAACAAGGATCACAAAAGATGCAACCATAAAAATTAGCACCTACAACTGAGGTGGGATGTGGTATACAGAAAAATAGCACATTCTCTGAAAAGCGTGTAAAAACTTTGACAATTTTTTTTTCTTTATTTTCCTGATTTTTTTGGCAATTTTGATGAAACCAAACAGGGCGAAGCAATCTGTTGTTGAGCGTGGTTAACAGTTGCAAGATGAAACTGTGCTGACTGAAGAATATGTGGAGCTATGGGTAGGCACACAATATGACAGCAAGGATTAGCAATTAACGAATACAGATTAGCGATTGTTCAATCCGGATCCAAAGTACAAATCACAGCTGCTGGCTAAGACATGTTGAGACGTAGCGCAACAAGGTGAAAACAAAGGATGATGGAAAGAACGCACAGAACAAGCAAATACCGAATTTTTTCTTTTTTCTGAATTTTTCCCTGATTTTCCGAAAAAGGCACTAGTAGGAATCAAATTTTTTTATTTTTTCACTATTTTTTTATATTTTTCCTCTGAACAAGGATCACAAAAAGATGCAACCACAAAAATTAGCACCTACAACTGAGGTGGGATGTGGTCTACAGAAAAATAACACGTTCTCTAAAAAGCGTGCAAAAACTTTGACAATTTTTTTTCTTTATTTTCCTGATTTTTTTTGGCAATTTTGATGAAACCAAACAGGGCGAAGCAATCTGTTGTTGAGCCTGGTAAACAGTTGCAAGATGAAACTGTGCTGACAGAAGAATATGTGGAGCTATGGGTAGGCACACAATATGACAGCAAGGACTAGCAATTAACGAATACAGATTAGCGATTGTTCAATCCGGATCCAAAGTACAAATCACAGCTGCTGGCTAAGACATGTCGAGACGTAGCGCAACAAGGTGAAAACAAAGGATGATGGAAAGAACGCACAGAACAAGCAAATAACCGGATTTTTTCTTTTTCCTGAATTTTTCCCTGATTTTCCCAAAAGGCACTAGTAGGAATCAAACTTTTTATTTTTTTACTATTTTTTTTATATTTTTCTCAGAACAAGGATCACAAAAGATGCAACCACAAAAATTGGCACCTACAACTGAGGTGGGATGTGGTCTATAGAAAAATAGCACGTTCTCTGAAAAGCGTGCAAAAACTTTGACAAATTTTTTTCTTTATTTTCCTGATTTTTTTGGCAATTTTGATGAAACCAAACAGGGCGAAGCAATCTGTTGTTGAGCGTG
This sequence comes from Saccharum spontaneum, assembly GCA_022457205.1. Taxonomy (NCBI): domain Eukaryota; kingdom Viridiplantae; phylum Streptophyta; class Magnoliopsida; order Poales; family Poaceae; genus Saccharum; species Saccharum spontaneum. The sequence continues at coordinate 23,213 of JAKOGQ010000556.1, forward strand.
GTTAACAGTAGCAAGATGAAACTGTGCTGACAGAAGAATATGTGGAGCTATGGGTAGGCACACAATATGACAGCAAGGATTAGCAATTAATGAATACAGATTAGCGATTGTTCAATCCGGATCCAAAGTACAAATCACAGCTGCTGGCTAAGACAGTTCGAGACGTAGCGCAACAAGGTGAAAACAAAGGATGATGGAAAGAACGCATAGAACAAGCAAATAACCGGATTTTCTCTTTTTCCTAAATTTTTCCTTGATTTTCCCAAAAGGCACTAGTAGGAATCAAACTTTTTTATTTTTTCACTATTTTTTATATTTTTCTCTGAACAAGGATCACAAAAGATCCAACCACAAAAATTGACACCTACAAACTGAGGTGGGATGTGGTCTACAGAAAAATAGCACGTTCTCTGAAAAGCGTGCAAAAACTTAAGACAATTTTTTTTCTTTATTTTCCTGATTTTTTTTGGCAATTTTGATGAAACCAAACAGGGCGAAGCAATCTGTTGTTGAGCGTGGTTAACAGTTGCAAGATGAAACTGTGCTGACAGAAGAATATGTGGAGCTATGGGTAGGCACACAATATGACAGCAAGGATTAGCAATTAATGAATACAGATTAGCGATTGTTCAATCCGGATCCAAAGTACAAATCACAGCTGCTGGCTAAGACATGTCGAGACGTAGCGCAACAAGGTGAAAACAAAGGATGATGGAAAGAACGCACAGAACAAGCAAATACCCAGATTTTTTCATTTTCCTGAATTTTTTCCCTGATTTTCCCAAAAGGCACTAGTAGGAATCAAACTTTTTATTTTTTCACTATTTTTTTTATATTTTTCTCAGAACAAGGATCACAAAAGATGCAACCATAAAAATTAGCACCTACAACTGAGGTGGGATGTGGTATACAGAAAAATAGCACATTCTCTGAAAAGCGTGCAAAAACTTTGACAATTTTTTTTTCTTTATTTTCCTGATTTTTTTGGCAATTTTGATGAAACCAAACAGGGCGAAGCAATCTGTTGTTGAGCGTGGTTAACAGTTGCAAGATGAAACTGTGCTGACAGAAGAATATGTGGAGCTATGGGTAGGCACACAATATGACAGCAAGGATTAGCAATTAACGAATACAGATTAGCGATTGTTCAATCCGGATCCAAAGTACAAATCACAGCTGCTGGCTAAGACATGTCGAGACGTAGCGCAACAAGGTGAAAACAAAGGATGATGGAAAGAACGCACAGAACAAGCAAATAACCGAATTTTTTCTTTTTTCTGAATTTTTCCCTGATTTTCCGAAAAGGCACTAGTAGGAATCAAATTTTTTTATTTTTTCGCTATTTTTTTTATATTTTTCTCTGAACAAGGATCACAAAAGATGCAACCACAAAAATTAGCACCTACAACTGAGGCGGGATGTGGTCTACAGAAAAATAGCACGTTCTCTGAAAAGCGTGCAAAAACTTTGACAATTTTTTTTCTTTATTTTCCTGAATTTTTTTGGCAATTTTGATGAAACCAAATAGGGCGAAGCAATCTGTTGTTGAGCCTGGTTAACAGTTGCAAGATGAAACTGTGCTGACAGAAGAATATGTGGAGCTATGGGTAGGCACACAATATGACAGCAAGGATTAGCAATTAACGAATACAGATTAGCGATTGTTCAATCCGGATCCAAAGTACAAATCACAGCTGCTGGCTAAGACTTGTCGAGACGTAGCGCAACAAGGTGAAAACAAAGGATGATGGAAAGAAAGCACAGAACAAGCAAATAACCGGATTTTTTCTTTTTGCTGAATTTTTCCCTGATTTTCCCAAAAGGCACTAGTAGGAATCAAACTTTTTTATTTTTTTACTATTTTTTTATATTTTTCTCAGAACAAGGATCACAAAAGATGCAACCACAAAAATTGGCACCTACAACTGAGGTGGGATGTGGTCTACAGAAAAATAGCACGTTCTCTGAAAAGCGTGCAAAAACTTTGATAATTTTTTTTCTTTATTTTCCTGATTTTTTTTGGCAATTTTGATGAAACCAAACAGGGGGAAGCAAACTGTTATTGAGCGTGGTTAACAGTAGCAAGATGAAACTGTGCTGACAGAAGAATATGTGGAGCTATGGGTAGGCACACAATATGACAGCAAGGATTAGCAATTAATGAATACAGATTAGCGATTGTTCAATCCGGATCCAAAGTACAAATCACAGCTGCTGGCTAAGACATTTCGAGACGTAGCGCAACAAGGTGAAAACAAAGGATGATGGAAAGAACGCATAGAACAAGCAAATAACCGGATTTTCTCTTTTTCCTGAATTTTTCCTTGATTTTCCCAAAAGGCACTAGTAGGAATCAAACTTTTTTATTTTTTCACTATTTTTTATATTTTTCTCTGAACAAGGATCACAAAAGATCCAACCACAAAAATTGGCACCTACAACTGAGGTGGGATGTGGTCTACAGAAAAATAGCACGTTCTCTGAAAAGCGTGCAAAAACTTAGACAATTTTTTTTCTTTATTTTCCTGATTTTTTTTGGCAATTTGATGAAACCAAACAGGGCGAAGCAATCTGTTGTTGAGCGTGGTTAACAGTAGCAAGATGAAACTGTGCTGACAGAAGAATATGTGGAGCTATGGGTAGGCACACAATATGACAGCAAGGATTAGCAATTAATGAATACAGATTAGCGATTGTTCAATCCGGATCCAAAGTACAAATCACAGCTGCTGGCTAAGACATTTCGAGACGTAGCGCAACAAGGTGAAAACAAAGGATGATGGAAAGAACGCATAGAACAAGCAAATAACCGGATTTTCTCTTTTTCCTGAATTTTTCCTTGATTTTCCCAAAAGGCACTAGTAGGAATCAAACTTTTTTATTTTTTCACTATTTTTTATATTTTTCTCTGAACAAGGATCACAAAAGATCCAACCACAAAAATTGGCACCTACAACTGAGGTGGGATGTGGTCTACAGAAAAATAGCACGTTCTCTGAAAAGCGTGCAAAAACTTTGACAATTTTTTTCTTTATTTTCCTGATTTTTTTTGGCAATTTTGATGAAACCAAACAGGGCGAAGCAATCTGTTGTTGAGCCTGGTTAACAGTTGCAAGATGAAACTGTGCTAACAAAAGAATATGTGGAGCTATGGGTAGGCACACAATATGACAGCAAGGACTAGCAATTAACGAATACAGATTAGCGATTGTTCAATCCGGATCCAAAGTACAAATCACAGCTGCTGGCTAAGACTTGTCGAGACGTAGCGCAACAAGGTGAAAACAAAGGATGATGGAAAGAAAGCACAGAACAAGCAAATAACCGGATTTTTTCTTTTTGCTGAATTTTTCCCTGATTTTCCCAAAAGGCACTAGTAGGAATCAAACTTTTTATTTTTTTTACTATTTTTTTTATATTTTTCTCAGAACAAGGATCACAAAAGATGCAACCACAGAAAATTGGCACCTACAACTGAGGTGGGATGTGGTCTACAGAAAAATAGCACGTTCTCTGAAAAGCGTGCAAAAACTTAGACAATTTTTTTTCTTTATTTTCCTGATTTTTTTTGGCAATTTTGATGAAACCAAACAGGGGGAAGCAAACTGTTATTGAGCGTGGTTAACAGTAGCAAGATGAAACTGTGCTGACAGAAGAATATGTGGAGCTATGGGTAGGCACACAATATGACAGCAAGGATTAGCAATTAATGAATACAGATTAGCGATTGTTCAATCCGGATCCAAAGTACAAATCACAGCTGCTGGCTAAGACATTTCGAGACGTAGCGCAACAAGGTGAAAACAAAGGATGATGGAAAGAACGCATAGAACAAGCAAATAACCGGATTTTCTCTTTTTCCTGAATTTTTCCTTGATTTCCCAAAAGGCACTAGTAGGAAATCAGAACTTTTTTATCTTTTTCACTATTTTTTATATTTTTCTCTGAACAAGGATCACAAAAGATCCAACCACAAAAATTGGCACCTACAACTGAGGTGGGATGTGGTCTACAGAAAAATAGCACGTTCTCTGAAAAGCGTGTAAAAACTTAGACAATTTTTTTTCTTTATTTTCCTGATTTTTTTGGCAATTTTGATGAAACCAAACAGGGCGAAGCAATCTGTTGTTGAGCGTGGTTAACAGTTGCAAGATGAAACTGTGCTGACAGAAGAATATGTTGAGCTATGGGTAGGCACACAATATGACAGCAAGGATTAGCAATTAACGAATACAGATTAGCGATTGTTCAATCCGGATCCAAAGTACAAATCACAGCTGCTGGCTAAGACATGTCGAGACGTAGCGCAACAAGGTGAAAACAAGGATGAT
>JAKOGQ010000557.1:0-37182 GCA_022457205.1 Saccharum spontaneum
AATATGACAGCAAGGATGAGCAATTAACGAGTGCAGATTAGCGATTGTTCAATCCGGATCCAAAGTACAAATCACAGCTACTGGCTAAGACGTAGCGCAACAAGATGAAAATAAAGGACGATGGAAAGAACGCACAGAACAAGCAAATAACACGGATTTTTTCTTTTTTCTGAAATTTTCCCTCATTTTTCCAATAAGCACAGGTGGGAATCAAACTTTTTTATTTTTTCACTATTTTTTTTTATTTTCTCTGAAGAAGGAAAAAAAAAGATGCAACCACAAAAATTGGCACCTACAACTGAGGTGGGATGTGATCTACAGAAATATAGCACGTTCTCTGAAAAGCTTGCAAAAAATTTGACAATTTTTTCTTTATTTTCCTGAATTTTTTTGGCAATTTTGATGAAACCAAACTGGGCGAACCAATCTGTTGTTGAGCGTGGGTAACAGTTGCAAGATGAACCTGTGCTGATAGAAGAATATGTGGAGCTATGGGTAGGCACACATTATGATAGCAAGGATTATCAATTAACGAGTGCAGATTAGCGATTGTTCAATCCGGATCCAAAGTACAAATCACAGCTGCTGGCTAAGACGTAGCGTAACAAGGTGAAAACAAAGGACGATGGAAAGAACGCACAGAACAAGCAAATAACACGGATTTTTCCTTTTTCCTGAATTTTTCCCTAATTTTTCCAAAAGGCACCGGTGGGAATCAAATTTTTTATTTTTTCACTATTTTTTTATTATTTTCTCTGAACAAGGATAAAAAAAGATGCAACCACAAAAATTGACACCTACAACTGAGGTGGGATGTGGTCTACAGAAATATAGCACGTTCTCTGAAAAGCGTGCAAAAATTTTGACAATTTTTTCTTTATTTTCCAGATTTTTTTGGGCAATCTTGATGAAACCAAACAGGGCGAACCAATCTGTTGTTGAGCGTGGATAACAGTTGCAAGATGAACCTATGCTGATAGAAGAATATGTGGAGCTATGGGTAGGCACACATTATGACAGCAAGGATTAGCAATTAACGAGTGCAGATTAGCGATTGTTCAATCCGGATCCAAAGTACAAATCACAGCTGCTCGCTAAGACGTAGCGTAACAAGGTGAAAACAAAGGACGATGGAAAGAACGTACAGAACAAGCAAATAACACGGATTTTTCCTTTTTTTTGAATTTTTCCCAAATTTTTCCAATAGGCACTGGTGGGAATTAAACTTTTTTTTCTCTGAACAAGGATAAAAAAGATGCAGCCACAAAAATTAGCACCTACAACTGAGGTGGGATGTGGTCTATAGAAATACATACGTTCTCCGAAAAGCGTGCAAAAACTTTGACAATTTTTTCTTTATTTTCCTGAATTTTTTTGGTAATTTTGATGAAACCAAACAGGGCGAACCAATCTGTTTTTGAGCGTCGGTAATAGTTGCAAGATGAACCAGTGCTGATTGAAGAATATGTGGAGCTATGGGTAGACACACAATATGACAGCAAGGATTAGCAATTAACGAGTGCAGATTAGCGATTGTTCAATCCTGATCCAAAGTACAAATTACAGCTGCTGGCTAAGACGTAGCGCAACAAGGTGAAAACAAAGGACGATGGAAAGAACGCATAGAACAAGCAAATAACACGGATTTTTCCTTTTTCCTAAATTTTTCCCTGATTTTTCCAAAAGGTACCGGTGGGAATCAAATTTTTTATTTTTTCACTATTTTTTTATTATTTTCTCTGAACAAGGATAAAAAAAGATGCAACCACAAAAATTGACACCTACAACTGAGGTGGGATGTGGTCTACAGAAATATAGCACGTTCTCTGAAAAGCGTGCAAAAATTTTGACAATTTTTTCTTTATTTTCCAGATTTTTTTTGGCAATCTTGATGAAACCAAACAGGGCGAACCAATCTGTTGTTGAGCGTGGATAACAGTTGCAAGATGAACCTATGCTGATAGAAGAATATGTGGAGCTATGGGTAGGCACACATTATGACAGCAAGGATTAGCAATTAACGAGTGCAGATTAGCGATTGTTCAATCCGGATCCAAAGTACAAATCACAGCTGCTGGCTAAGACGTAGCGCAACAAGGTGAAAACAAAGGACGATGGAAAGAACGCACAGAACAAGCAAATAACACGGATTTTTCCTTTTTCCTGAATTTTTCCCTAATTTTTCCAAAAGGCACCGGTGGGAATCAAACTTTTTTATTTTTTCACTATTTTTTCATTATTTTCTCTGAACAAGGATCAAAAAAGATGCAACCACAAAAATTGGCACCTACAACTGAGGTGGGATGTGGTCTACAAAAATACAGCACGTTCTCTAAAAAGCGTAAAAAAACTTTTACAATTTTTTTTCTTTATTTTCCTGAATTTTTTAGGCAATTTTTATGAAACCAAACTGGGCGAACCAATCTGTTGTTGAGCGTGGGTAACAGTTGCAAGATGAACCTGTGCTGATAGAAGAATATGTGGAGCTATGGGTAGGCACACAATATGACAGCAAGGATTAGCAATTAACGAGTGTAGATTAGCGATTGTTCAATCCGGATCCAAAGTACAAATCACAGCTGTTGGCTAAGACGTAGCGCAACAAGGTGAAAATAAAGGACGATGGAAAGAACGCACAGAACAAGCAAATAACACGGATTTTTCCTTTTTTTTGAATTTTTCCCTGATTTTTCCAATAGGCACTGGTGGGAATCAAACTTTTTTATTTTCTATGCACAAGGATAAAAAAGATGCAGCCACAAAAATTAGCACCTACAACTGAGGTGGGATGTGGTCTACAGAAATACAGCATGTTCTCTGAAAAGCATGCAAAAACTATAATAATTTTTTCTTTATATTCCTGAATTTTTTTGGCAATTTTGATGAAACCAAACAGGGCGAACCAATCTGTTTTTGAGCGTCGGTAATAGTTGCAAGATGAACCTGTGCTGATTGAAGAATATGTGGAGCTATGGGTAGACACACAATATGACAGCAAGGATTAGCAATTAACAAGTGCAGATTAGCGATTGTTCAATCTAGATCCAAAGTACAAATCACAGCTGCTGGCTAAGACGTAGCGCAACAAGGTGAAAATAAAGGACGATGGAAAGAACGCATAGAACAAGCAAATAACACGGATTTTTCCTTTTTTCTGAAATTTTCCCTGATTTTTCCAATAGGCACTGGTGGGAATCAAACTTTTTTATTTTTTCACTATTTTTTTATTATTTTCTCTGAAGAAGGATAAAAAAAGATGCAACCACAAAATTGGCACCTACAACTGAGGTGGGATGTGGTCTACAGAAATATAGCACGTTATCTGAAAAGCGTGCAAAAACTTTAACAAATTTTTTTCTTTATTTTCCTGAATTTTTTTGGCAATTTTGATGAAACCAAACAGGGCGAACCAATCTGTTGTTGAGCGTCGGTAATAGTTGCAAGATGAACCTGTGCTGATTGAAGAATATGTGGAGCTATGGGTAGATACACAATATGACAGCAAGGATTAGCAATTAACGAGTGCAGATTATCGATTATTCATTCCAGATCCAAAGTACAAATCACAGCTGCTGGCTAAGACGTAGCGCAACAAGGTGAAAACAAAGGACGATGGAAAGAACGCACAGAACAAGCAAATAACATGGATTTTTCCTTTTTCCTGAATTTTTCCCAGATTTTTCCAAAAGGTACCGGTGGGAATCAAATTTTTTATTTTTTCACTATTTTTTTATTATTTTCTCTGAACAAGGATAAAAAAAGATGCAACCACAAAAATTGACACCTACAACTAAGGTGGGATGTGGTCTACAGAAATACAGCACATTCTCTGAAAAGCGTGCAAAAATTTTGACAATTTTTTCTTTATTTTCCAGATTTTTTTGGCAATCTTGATGAAACCAAACAGGGCGAACCAATCTGTTGTTGAGCGTGGATAACAGTTGCAAGATGAACCTGTGCTGATAGAAGAATATGTGGAGCTATGGCTCGGCACACATTATGACAGCAAGGATTAGCAATTAACGAGTGCAGATTAGCGATTGTTCAATCCGGATCCAAAGTACAAATCACAACTGCTGGCTAAGACGTAGCGCAACAAGGTGAAAACAAAGGACGATGGAAAGAACGCACAGAACAAGCAAATAACACGGATTTTTCCTTTTTCCTGAATTTTCCCTAATTTTTCCAAAAGGCACCGGTGGGAATCAAACTTTTTTATTTTTTCACTATTTTTTCATTATTTTCTCTGAACAAGGATCAAAAAAGATGCAACCACAAAAATTGGCACCTACAACTGAGGCGGGATGTGGTCTACAAAAATACAGCACGTTCTCTAAAAAGCGTAAAAAAACTTTTACAATTTTTTTTCTTTATTTTCCTGAATTTTTTAGGCAATTTTTATGAAACCAAACTGGGCGAACCAATTTGTTGTTGAGCGTGGGTAACAGTTGCAAGATGAACCTGTGCTGATAGAAGAATGTGTGGAGCTATGGGTAGGCACACAATATGACAGCAAGGATTAGCAATTAACGAGTGCAGATTAGTGATTGTTCAATCCGGATCCAAAGTACAAATCACAGCTGCTGGCTAAGACGTAGCGCAACAAGGTGAAAATAAAGGACGATGGAAAGAACGCACAGAACAAGCAAATAACACGAATTTTTCCTTTTTTTTGAATTTTTCCCTGATTTTTCCAATAGGCACAGGTGGGAATCAAACTTTTTTATTTTCTCTGAACAAGGATAAAAAAGATGTAGCCACAAAAATTAGCACCTACAACTGAGGTGGGATGTGGTCTACAGAAATATAGCACGTTCTCTGAAAAGCGTGCAAAAACTTTAACAAATTTTTTTCTTTATTTTCCTGAATTTTTTTGGCAATTTTGATGAAACCAAACAGGGCGAACCAATCTGTTGTTGAGCGTCGGTAATAGTTGCAAGATGAACCTGTGCTGATTGAAGAATATGTGGAGCTATGGGTAGATACACAATATGACAGCAAGGATTAGCAATTAACGAGTGCAGATTAGCGATTATTCATTCCAGATCCAAAGTACAAATCACAGCTGCTGGCTAAGACATAGCGCAACAAGGTGAAAACAAAGGACGATGGAAAGAACGCACAGAACAAGCAAATAACACGGATTTTTCCTTTTTCCTGAATTTTTCCCTGATTTTTCCAAAAGGTACTGGTGGGAATCAAATTTTTTATTTTTTCACTATTTTTTTATTATTTTCTCTGAACAAGGATAAAAAAAGATGCAACCACAAAAATTGACACCTACAACTGAGGTGGGATGTGGTCTACAGAAATACAGCACGTTCTCTGAAAAGCGTGCAAAAATTTTGACAATTTTTTCTTTATTTTCTAGATTTTTTTGGCAATCTTGATGAAACCAAACAGGGCGAACCAATCTGTTGTTGAGCGTGGATAACAGTTGCAAGATGAACCTGTGCTGATAGAAGAATATGTGGAGCTATGGGTAGGCACACATTATGACAGCAAGGATTAGCAATTAACGAGTGCAGATTAGCGATTGTTCAATCCGGATCCAAAGTACAAATCACAGCTGCTGGCTAAGACGTAGCGCAACAAGGTGAAAACAAAGGACGATGGAAAGAACGCACAGAACAAGCAAATAACACGGATTTTTCCTTTTTCCTGAATTTTTCCCTAATTTTTCCAAAAGGCACAGGTGGGAATCAAACTTTTTTTATTTTTTCACTATTTTTTCATTATTTTCTCTGAACAAGGATCAAAAAAGATGCAACCACAAAAATTGGCACCTACAACTGAGGTGGGATGTGGTCTACAAAAATACAGCACGTTCTCTAAAAAGCGTAAAAAAACTTTTACAATTTTTTTTTCTTTATTTTCCTTAATTTTTTAGGCAATTTTTATGAAACCAAACTGGGCGAAGCAATCTGTTGTTGAGCGTGGGTAACAGTTGCAAGATGAACCTGTGCTGATAGAAGAATATGTGGAGCTATGGGTAGGCACACAATATGACAGCAAGGATTAGCAATTAACGAGTGCAGATTAGCGATTGTTCAATCCGGATCCAAAGTACAAATCACAGCTGCTGGCTAAGACGTAGCACAACAAGGTGAAAATAAAGGACGATGGAAAGAACGCACAGAACAAGCAACTAACACGAATTTATCCTTTTTTTTGAATTTTTCCCTGATTTTTCCAATAGGCACTGGTGGGAATCAAACTTTTTTATTTTCTCTGAACAAGGATAAAAAAGATGCAGCCACAAAAATTAGCACCTACAACTGAGGTGGGATGTGGTCTACAGAAATATAGCACGTTCTCTGAAAAGCGTGCAAAAACTTTAACAAATTTTTTTCTTTATTTTCCTGAATTTTTTTGGCAATTTTGATGAAACCAAACAGGGCGAACCAATCTGTTGTTGAGCGTCGGTAATAGTTGCAAGATGAACCTGTGCTGATTGAAGAATATGTGGAGCTATGGGTAGATACACAATATGACAGCAAGGATTAGCAATTAACGAGTGCAGATTAGCGATTGTTCATTCCAGATCCAAAGTACAAATCACAGCTGCTGGCTAGGACGTAGCGCAACAAGGTGAAAACAAAGGACGATGGAAAGAACGCACAGAACAAGCAAATAACACGGATTTTTCCTTTTTCCTGAATTTTTCCTTGATTTTTCCAAAAGGTACTGGTGGGAATCAAATTTTTTATTTTTTCACTATTTTTTTATTATTTTCTATGAACAAGGATAAAAAAGATGCAGCCACAAAAATTAGCACCTACAACTGAGGTGGGATGTGGTCTACAGAAATATAGCACGTTCTCTGAAAAGCGTGCAAAAACTTTAACAAATTTTTTTCTTTATTTTCCTGAATTTTTTTGGCAATTTTGATGAAACCAAACAGGGCGAACCAATCTGTTGTTGAGCGTCGGTAATAGTTGCAAGATGAACCTGTGCTGATTGAAGAATATGTGGAGCTATGGGTAGATACACAATATGACAGCAAGGATTAGCAATTAACGAGTGCAGATTAGCGATTATTCATTCCAGATCCAAAGTACAAATCACAGCTGCTGGCTAAGACGTAGCGCAACAAGGTGAAGACAAAGGACGATGGAAAGAACGTACAGAACAAGCAAATAACACGGATTTTTCCTTTTTCCTGAATTTTTCCCTGATTTTTCCAAAAGGTACTGGTGGGAATCAAATTTTTTATTTTTTCACTATTTTTTTATTATTTTCTCTGAACAAGGATAAAAAAAGATGCAACCACAAAAATTGACACCTACAACTGAGGTGGGATGTGGTCTACAGAAATACAGCACGTTCTCTGAAAAGCGTGCAAAAATTTTGACAATTTTTTCCTTATTTTCCAGATTTTTTTGGCAATCTTGATGAAACCAAACAGGGCGAACCAATCTGTTGTTGAGCGTGGATAACAGTTGCAAGATGAACCTGTGCTGATAGAAGAATATGTGGAGCTATGGGTAGGCACACATTATGACAGCAAGGATTAGCAATTAACGAGTGCAGATTAGCGATTGTTCAATCCGGATCCAAAGTACAAATCACAGCTGCTGGCTAAGACGTAGCGCAACAAGGTGAAAACAAAGGACGATGGAAAGAACGCACAGAACAAGCAAATAACACGGATTTTTCCTTTTTCCTGAATTTTTCCCTAATTTTTCCAAAAGGCGCAGGTGGGAATCAAACTTTTTTTATTTTTTCACTATTTTTTCATTATTTTCTCTGAACAAGGATCAAAAAAGATGCAACCACAAAAATTGGCACCTACAACTGAGGTGGGATGTGGTCTACAAAAATACAGCACGTTCTCTAAAAAGCGTAAAAAAACTTTTACAATTTTTTTTCTTTATTTTCCTTAATTTTTTAGGCAATTTTTATGAAACCAAACTGGGCGAACCAATCTGTTGTTGAGCGTGGGTAACAGTTGCAAGATGAACCTGTGCTGATAGAAGAATATGTGGAGCTATGGGTAGGCACACAATATGACAGCAAGGATTAGCAATTAACGAGTGCAGATTAGCGATTGTTCAATCCGGATCCAAAGTACAAATCACAGCTGCTGGCTAAGACGTAGCGCAACAAGGTGAAAATAAAGGACGATGGAAAGAACGCACAGAACAAGCAACTAACACGAATTTATCCTTTTTTTTGAATTTTTCCCTGATTTTTCCAATAGGCACTGGTGGGAATCAAACTTTTTTATTTTCTCTGAACAAGGATAAAAAAGATGCAGCCACAAAAATTAGCACCTACAACTGAGGTGGGATGTGGTCTACAGAAATATAGCACGTTCTCTGAAAAGCGTGCAAAAACTTTAACAAATTTTTTTCTTTATTTTCCTGAATTTTTTTGGCAATTTTGATGAAACCAAACAGGGCGAACCAATCTGTTATTGAGCGTCGGTAATAGTTGCAAGATGAACCTGTGCTGATTGAAGAATATGTGGAGCTATGGGTAGATACACAATATGACAGCAAGGATTAGCAATTAACGAGTGCAGATTAGCGATTATTCATTACAGATCCAAAGTACAAATCACAGCTGCTGGCTAGGACGTAGCGCAACAAGGTGAAAACAAAGGACGATGGAAAGAACGCACAGAACAAGCAAATAACACGGATTTTTCCTTTTTCCTGAATTTTTCCTTGATTTTTCCAAAAGGTACTGGTGGGAATCAAATTTTTTATTTTTTCACTATTTTTTTATTATTTTCTATGAACAAGGATAAAAAAGATGCAGCCACAAAAATTAGCACCTACAACTGAGGTGGGATGTGGTCTACAGAAATACAGCACGCTCTCTGAAAAGCGTGCAAAAATTTTGACAATTTTTTCTTTATTTTCCAGATTTTTTTGGCAATCTTGATGAAACCAAACAGGGCGAACCAATCTGTTGTTGAGCGTCGGTAACAGTTGCAAGATGAACCTGTGCTGATCGAAGAATATGTGGAGCTATGGGTAGGCACACAATATGACAGCAAGGATTAGCAATTAACGAGTGCAGATTAGCGATTGTTCAATCCGGATCCAAAGTACAAATCACAGCTGCTGGCTAAGACGTAGCGCAACAAGGTGAAAACAAAGGACGATGGAAAGAATGCACAGAACAAGCAAATAACACGGATTTTTCCTTTTTCCTGAATTTTTCCCTAATTTTTCCAAAAGGCACAGGTGGGAATCAAACTTTTTTATTTTTTCACTATTTTTTCATTATTTTCTCTGAACAAGGATCAAAAAAGATGCAACCACAAAAATTGGCACCTACAACTGAGGTGGGATGTGGTCTACAAAAATACAGCATGTTCTCTAAAAAGCGTAAAAAAACTTTTACAATTTTTTTTCTTTATTTTCCTTAATTTTTAGGCAATTTTTATGAAACCAAACTGGGCGAACCAATCTGTTGTTGAGCGTGGGTAACAGTTGCAAGATGAACCTGTGCTGATAGAAGAATATGTGGAGCTACGGGTAGGCACACAATATGACAGCAAGGATTAGCAATTAACGAGTGCAGATTAGCGATTGTTCAATCCGGATCCAAAGTACAAATCACAGCTGCTGGCTAAGACGTAGCGCAACAAGGTGAAAATAAAGGACGATGGAAAGAATGCACAGAACAAGCAAATAACACGGATTTTTCCTTTTTTTTGAATTTTTCCCTAATTTTTCCAATAGGCACAGGTGGGAATCAAACTTTTTTATTTTCTCTGAACAAGGATAAAAAAGATGCAGCCACAAAAATTAGCACCTACAACTGAGGTGGGATGTGGTCTACAGAAATATAGCACGTTCTCTGAAAAGCGTGCAAAAACTTTGACAATTTTTTCTTTATTTTCCTGAATTTTTTTGGCAATTTTGATGAAACCAAATAGGGCGAACCAATCTGTTTTTGAGCGTCGGTAATAGTTGCAAGATGAACCTATGCTGATTGAATAATATGTGGAGCTATGGGTAGACACACAATATGACAGCAAGGATTAGCAATTAACGAGTGCAGATTAGCGATTGTTCAATCCAGATCCAAAGTACAAATCACAGCTGCTGGCTAAGACGTAGCGCAACAAGGTGAAAATAAAGGACGATGGAAAGAACGCATAGAACAAGCAAATAACATGGATTTTTCCTTTTTTCTGAAATTTTCCCTGATTTTTCCAATAGGCACCGGTGGGAATCAAACTTTTTTATTTTCTCTGAACAAGGATAAAAAAGATGCAGCCACAAAAATTAGCACTTACAACTGAGGTGGGATGTGGTCTACAGAAATATAGCACGTTCTCTGAAAAGCGTGCAAAAACTTTAACAAATTTTTTTCTTTATTTTCCTGAATTTTTTTGGCAATTTTGATGAAACCAAACAGGGCGAACCAATCTGTTGTTGAGCGTCGGTAATAGTTGCAAGATGAACATGTGTTGATTGAAGAATATGTGGAGCTATGGGTAGATACACAATATGACAGCAAGGATTAGCAATTAACGAGTGCAGATTAGCGATTATTCATTCCAGATCCAAAGTACAAATCACAGCTGCTGGCTAGGACGTAGCGCAACAAGGTGAAAACAAAGGACGATGGAAAGAACGCACAGAACAAGCAAATAACACGGATTTTTCCTTTTTCCTGAATTTTTCCCTAATTTTTCCAAAAGGCGCAGGTGGGAATCAAACTTTTTTATTTTTTCACTATTTTTTCATTATTTTCTCTGAACAAGGATCAAAAAAGATGCAACCACAAAAATTGGCACCTACAACTGAGGTGGGATGTGGTCTACAAAAATACAGCACGTTCTCTAAAAAGCGTAAAAAAACTTTTACAATTTTTTTTCTTTATTTTCCTTAATTTTTTAGGCAATTTTTATGAAACCAAACTGGGCGAACCAATCTGTTGTTGAGCGTGGGTAACAGTTGCAAGATGAACCTGTGCTGATAGAAGAATATGTGGAGCTATGGGTAGGCACACAATATGACAGCAAGGATTAGCAATTAACGAGTGCAGATTAGCGATTGTTCAATCCGGATCCAAAGTACAAATCACAGCTGCTGGCTAAGACGTAGCGCAACAAGGTGAAAATAAAGGACGATGGAAAGAACGCACAGAACAAGCAAATAACACGGATTTTTCCTTTTTTTTGAATTTTTCCCTAATTTTTCCAATAGGCACAGGTGGGAATCAAACTTTTTTATTTTCTCTGAACAAGGATAAAAAAGATGCAGCCACAAAAATTAGCACCTACAACTGAGGTGGGATGTGGTCTACAGAAATACAGCACGTTCTCTGAAAAGCGTGCAAAAACTTTGACAATTTTTTCTTTATTTTCCTGAATTTTTTTGGCAATTTTGATGAAACAAAATAGGGCGAACCAATCTATTTTTGAGCGTCGGTAATAGTTGCAAGATGAACCTATGCTGATTGAATAATATGTGGAGCTATGGGTAGACACACAATATGACAGCAAGGATTAGCAATTAACGAGTGCAGATTAGCGATTGTTCAATCCAGATCCAAAGTACAAATCACAGCTGCTGGCTAAGACGTAGCGCAACAAGGTGAAAATAAAGGACGATGGAAAGAACGCATAGAACAAGCAAATAACATGGATTTTTCCTTTTTTCTGAAATTTTCCCTGATTTTTCCAATAGGCACCGGTGGGAATCAAACTTTTTTATTTTCTCTGAACAAGGATAAAAAAGATGCAGCCACAAAAATTAGCACTTACAACTGAGGTGGGATGTGGTCTACAGAAATATAGCACGTTCTCTGAAAAGCGTGCAAAAACTTTAACAAATTTTTTTCTTTATTTTCCTGAATTTTTTTGGCAATTTTGATGAAACCAAACAGGGCGAACCAATCTGTTGTTGAGCGTCGGTAATAGTTGCAAGATGAACATGTGTTGATTGAAGAATATGTGGAGCTATGGGTAGATACACAATATGACAGCAAGGATTAGCAATTAACGAGTGCAGATTAGCGATTATTCATTCCAGATCCAAAGTACAAATCACAGCTGCTGGCTAGGACGTAGCGCAACAAGGTGAAAACAAAGGACGATGGAAAGAACGCACAGAACAAGCAAATAACACGGATTTTTCCTTTTTCCTGAATTTTTCCCTAATTTTTCCAAAAGGCGCAGGTGGGAATCAAACTTTTTTTATTTTTTCACTATTTTTTCATTATTTTCTCTGAACAAGGATCAAAAAAGATGCAACCACAAAAATTGGCACCTACAACTGAGGTGGGATGTGGTCTACAAAAATACAGCACGTTCTCTAAAAAGCGTAAAAAAACTTTTACAATTTTTTTTCTTTATTTTCCTTAATTTTTTAGGCAATTTTTATGAAACCAAACTGGGCGAACCAATCTGTTGTTGAGCGTGGGTAACAGTTGCAAGATGAACCTGTGCTGATAGAAGAATATGTGGAGCTATGGGTAGGCACACAATATGACAGCAAGGATTAGCAATTAACGAGTGCAGATTAGCGATTGTTCAATCCGGATCCAAAGTACAAATCACAGCTGCTGGCTAAGACGTAGCGCAACAAGGTGAAAATAAAGGACGATGGAAAGAACGCACAGAACAAGCAACTAACACGAATTTATCCTTTTTTTTGAATTTTTCCCTGATTTTTCCAATAGGCACTGGTGGGAATCAAACTTTTTTATTTTCTCTGAACAAGGATAAAAAAGATGCAGCCACAAAAATTAGCACCTACAACTGAGGTGGGATGTGGTCTACAGAAATATAGCACGTTCTCTGAAAAGCGTGCAAAAACTTTAACAAATTTTTTTCTTTATTTTCCTGAATTTTTTTGGCAATTTTGATGAAACCAAACAGGGCGAACCAATCTGTTATTGAGCGTCGGTAATAGTTGCAAGATGAACCTGTGCTGATTGAAGAATATGTGGAGCTATGGGTAGATACACAATATGACAGCAAGGATTAGCAATTAACGAGTGCAGATTAGCGATTATTCATTACAGATCCAAAGTACAAATCACAGCTGCTGGCTAGGACGTAGCGCAACAAGGTGAAAACAAAGGACGATGGAAAGAACGCACAGAACAAGCAAATAACACGGATTTTTCCTTTTTCCTGAATTTTTCCTTGATTTTTCCAAAAGGTACTGGTGGGAATCAAATTTTTTATTTTTTCACTATTTTTTTATTATTTTCTATGAACAAGGATAAAAAAGATGCAGCCACAAAAATTAGCACCTACAACTGAGGTGGGATGTGGTCTACAGAAATACAGCACGCTCTCTGAAAAGCGTGCAAAAATTTTGACAATTTTTTCTTTATTTTCCAGATTTTTTTGGCAATCTTGATGAAACCAAACAGGGCGAACCAATCTGTTGTTGAGCGTCGGTAACAGTTGCAAGATGAACCTGTGCTGATCGAAGAATATGTGGAGCTATGGGTAGGCACACAATATGACAGCAAGGATTAGCAATTAACGAGTGCAGATTAGCGATTGTTCAATCCGGATCCAAAGTACAAATCACAGCTGCTGGCTAAGACGTAGCGCAACAAGGTGAAAACAAAGGACGATGGAAAGAATGCACAGAACAAGCAAATAACACGGATTTTTCCTTTTTCCTGAATTTTTCCCTAATTTTTCCAAAAGGCACAGGTGGGAATCAAACTTTTTTATTTTTTCACTATTTTTTCATTATTTTCTCTGAACAAGGATCAAAAAAGATGCAACCACAAAATTGGCACCTACAACTGAGGTGGGATGTGGTCTACAAAAATACAGCATGTTCTCTAAAAAGCGTAAAAAAACTTTTACAATTTTTTTTCTTTATTTTCCTTAATTTTTAGGCAATTTTTATGAAACCAAACTGGGCGAACCAATCTGTTGTTGAGCGTGGGTAACAGTTGCAAGATGAACCTGTGCTGATAGAAGAATATGTGGAGCTATGGGTAGGCACACAATATGACAGCAAGGATTAGCAATTAACGAGTGCAGATTAGCGATTGTTCAATCCGGATCCAAAGTACAAATCACAGCTGCTGGCTAAGACGTAGCGCAACAAGGTGAAAATAAAGGACGATGGAAAGAATGCACAGAACAAGCAAATAACACGGATTTTTCCTTTTTTTTGAATTTTTCCCTAATTTTTCCAATAGGCACAGGTGGGAATCAAACTTTTTTATTTTCTCTGAACAAGGATAAAAAAGATGCAGCCACAAAAATTAGCACCTACAACTGAGGTGGGATGTGGTCTACAGAAATACAGCACGTTCTCTGAAAAGCGTGCAAAAACTTTGACATTTTTTTTTTCTTTATATTCCGGAATTTTTTTGGCAATTTTGATGAAACCAAATAGGGCGAACCAATCTGTTTTTGAGCGTCGGTAATAGTTGCAAGATGAACCTGTGCTGATTGAAGAATATGTGGAGCTATGGGTAGACACACAATATGACAGCAAGGATTAGCAATTAACGAGTGCAGATTAGCGATTGTTCAATCCAGATCCAAAGTACAAATCACAGCTGCTGGCTAAGACGTAGCGCAACAAGGTGAAAATAAAGGACGATGGAAAGAACGCATAGAACAAGCAAATAACATAGATTTTTCCTTTTTTCTGAAATTTTCCCTGATTTTTCCAATAGGCACTGGTGGGAATCAAACTTTTTTATTTTTTCACTATTTTTTTATTATTTTCTCTGAAGAAGGATAAAAAAGAAGCAACCACAAAAATTGGCACCTACAACTGAGGTGGGATGTGGTCTACAGAAATATAGCACGTTCTCTGAAAAGCGTGCAAAAACTTTAACAATTTTTTTTCTTTATTTTCCTGAATTTTTTTGGCAATTTTGATGAAACCAAACTGGGCGAACCAATCTGTTGTTGAGCGTGGGTAACAGTTGCAAGATGAACCTGTGCTGATAGAAGAATATGTGGAGCTATGGGTAGGCACACAATATGACAGCAAGGATTAGCAATTAACGAGTGCAGATTAGCGATTGTTCAATCCGGATCCAAAGTACAAATCACAGCTGCTGGCTAAGACGTAGCGCAACAAGGTGAAAACAAAGGACGATGGAAAGAATGCACAGAACAAGCAATTAACACGGATTTTTCCTTTTTCCTGAATTTTTCCCTAATTTTTCCAAAAGGCACAGGTGGGAATCAAACTTTTTTATTTTTTCACTATTTTTTCATTATTTTCTCTGAACAAGGATCAAAAAAGATGCAACCACAAAAATTGGCACCTACAACTGAGGTGGGATGTGGTCTACAAAAATACAGCATGTTCTCTAAAAAGCGTAAAAAACTTTTACAATTTTTTTTCTTTATTTTCCTTAATTTTTAGGCAATTTTTATGAAACCAAACTGGGCGAACCAATCTGTTGTTGAGCGTGGGTAACAGTTGCAAGATGAACCTGTGCTGATAGAAGAATATGTGGAGCTATGTGTAGGCACACAATATCACAGCAAGGATTAGCAATTAACGAGTGCAGATTAGCGATTGTTCAATCCGGATCCAAAGTACAAATCACAGCTGCTGGCTAAGACGTAGCGCAACAAGGTGAAAATAAAGGACGATGGAAAGAATGCACAGAACAAGCAAATAACACGGATTTTTCCTTTTTTTTGAATTTTTCCCTAATTTTTCCAATAGGCACAGGTGGGAATCAAACTTTTTTATTTTCTCTGAACAAGGATAAAAAAGATGCAGCCACAAAAATTAGCACCTACAACTGAGGTGGGATGTGGTCTACAGAAATACAGCACGTTCTCTGAAAAGCGTGCAAAAACTTTGACAATTTTTTTCTTTATTTTCCTGAATTTTTTTGGCAATTTTGATGAAACCAAATAGGGCGAACCAATCTGTTTTTGAGCGTCGGTAATAGTTGCAAGATGAACCTGTGCTGATTGAAGAATATGTGGAGCTATGGGTAGACACACAATATGACAGCAAGGATTAGCAATTAACGAGTGCAGATTAGCGATTGTTCAATCCAGATCCAAAGTACAAATCACAGCTGCTGGCTAAGACGTAGCGCAACAAGGTGAAAATAAAGGACGATGGAAAGAACGCATAGAACAAGCAAATAACACAGATTTTTCCTTTTTTCTGAAATTTTCCCTGATTTTTCCAATAGGCACTGGTGGGAATCAAACTTTTTTATTTTTTCACTATTTTTTTATTATTTTCTCTGAAGAAGGATAAAAAAGAAGCAACCACAAAAATTGGCACCTACAACTGAGGTGGGATGTGGTCTACAGAAATATAGCACGTTCTCTGAAAAGCGTGCAAAAACATTAACAATTTTTTTTCTTTATTTTCCTGAATTTTTTTGGCAATTTTGATGAAACCAAACGGGGCGAACCAATCTGTTGTTGAGCGTCGGTAATAGTTGCAAGATGAACCTGTGCTGATTGAAGAATATGTGGAGCTATGGGTAGATACACAATATGACAGCAAGGATTAGCAATTAACGAGTGCAGATTAGCGATTATTCATTCCAGATCCAAAGTACAAATCACAGCTGCTGGCTAAGACGTAGCGCAACAAGGTGAAAACAAAGGACGATGGAAAGAACGCACAGAACAAGCAAATAACACGAATTTTTCCTTTTTCCTGAATTTTTCCCTAATTTTTCCAAAAGGTACCGGTGGGAATCAAATTTTTTATTTTTTCACTATTTTTTCATTATTTTCTATGAACAAGGATAAAAAAAGATGCAACCACAAAAATTGACACCTACAACTGAGGTGGGATGTGGTCTACAGAAATACAGCACGTTCTCTGAAAAGCGTGCAAAAATTTTGACAATTATTTCTTTATTTTCCAGATTTTTTTTGGCAATCTTGATGAAACCAAACAGGGCGAACCAATCTGTTGTTGAGCATGGATAACAGTTGCAAGATGAACCTATGCTGATAGAAGAATATGTGGAGCTATGGGTAGGCACACATTATGACAGCAAGGATTAGCAATTAACGAGTGTAGATTAGCGATTGTTCAATCCGGATCCAAAGCAAATAACACGGATTTTTCCTTTTTCCGGAATTTTTCCCTAATTTTTCCAAAAGGCACCGGTGGGAATCAAACTTTTTTATTTTTTCACTATTTTTTCATTATTTTCTCTGAACAGGGATCAGAAAAGATGCAACCACAAAAATTGGCACCTACAACTGAGGTGGGATGTGGTCTACAAAAATACAGCACGTTCTCTAAAAAGCGTAAAAAAACTTTTACAATTTTTTTTCTTTATTTTCCTGAATTTTTTAGGCAATTTTTATGAAACCAAACTGGGTGAACCAATCTGTTGTTGAGCGTGGGTAACAATTGCAAGATGAACATGTGTTGATAGCAGAATATGTGGAGCTATGGGTGGGCACAAAATATGACAGCAAGGATTAGCAATTAACGAGTGCAGACTAGCGATTGTTCAATCCGGATCCAAAGTACAAATCACAGCTGCTGGCTAAGACGTGTCGAGACGTAGCGCAACAAGGTGAAAACAAAGGACGATGGAAAGAACGCACAGAACAAGCAAATAACATAGATTTTTCCTTTTTCCTTAATTTTTCCCTAATTTTTCCAAAAGGCAGCGGTGGGAATCAAACTTTTTTATTTTTTCACTATTTTGTATATAATTTTCTCTGAACAAGGATCAAAAAAGATGCAGCCACAAAAATTAGCACCTACAACTGAGGTGGGATGTGGTGTACAGAAATACAACACGTTCTCTGAAAAGCGTGCAAAAACTTTGATAATTTTTTTTCTTTATTTTCCTGAATTTTTTGGGTAATTTTGATGAAACCAAACTGGACAAAGCAATCTGTTGTTGAGCGTGGGTAACAGTTACAAGATGAACCTGTGCTGATTGAAGAATATGTGGAGTTATGGGTAGACACACAATATGACAGCAAGGATTAGCAATTAACGAGTGTAGATTAGCGATTTTTCAATCCGGATCCAAAGTACAAATCACAGCTGCTGGCTAAGACGTAGCGCAACAAGGTGCAAACAAAGGACGATGGAAAGAACGCACAGAACAAGCAAATAACACGGATTTTTCCTTTTTCCTGAATTTTTCCTTGATTTTTCCTAAAGGCACCGTTGGGAATCAAACTTTTTTATTTTTTCACTGTTTTTTTATTATTTTCTCTGAACAAGCATAAAAAAAGATGCAACCACAAAAATTGGCACCTACAACTGAGGTGGGATGTGGTCTATAGAAATACAGCACGTTCTCTGAAAAGCGTGCAAAAACTTTGATAATTTTTTTCTTTATTTTTCTGAATTTTTTTGGTAATTTTGATGAAACCAAACAGGGCGAACCAATCTGTTGTTGAGCGTGGGTAACAGTTGCAAGATAAACCTGTGCTGATAGAAGAATATGTGGAGCTATGGGTAGGCACACAATATGACAGCATGGATTAGCAATTAACAAGTCCAGATTAGCGATTGTTCAATCCTGATCCAAAGTACAAATCACTGCTGCTGGCTAAGACGTGTCGAGACGTAGCGCAACAAGGTGAAAACAAAGGACGATGGAAAGAACGCACAGAACAAGTAAATAACACGGATTTTTCCTTTTTCCTGAAGTTTTCCCTGATTTTTCCAAAAGGCACCGGTGGGAATCAAACTTTTTTATTTTTTCACTATTTTTTTATTATTTTCTCTGAACAAGGATAAAAAAGATGCAACCACAAAATTTGGCACCTACAACTTAGGTGGGATGTGGTCTACAGAAATACAGCACGTTCTCTGAAAAGCATGCAAAAACTTTTTACAATTTTTTTTCTTTATTTTCCTGAATTTTTTGGCAATTTTGATGAAACCAAACAGGGCGAACCAATCTGTTGTTGAGCGTGGGTAACAGTTGTAAGATAAACCTGTGCTGATTGAAGAATATGTGGAGTTATGGGTAGACACACAATATGACAGCAAGGATTAGCTATTAACGAGTGTAGATTAGCGATTTTTCAATCCGGATCCAAAGTACAAATCACAGCTGCTGGCTAAGACGTAGCTCAACAAGGTGCAAACAAAGGACGATGGAAAGAACGCACAGAACAAGCAAATAACACGGATTTTTCCTTTTTCCTGAATTTTTCCTTGATTTTTCCTAAAGGCAACGTTGGGAATCAAACTTTTTTATTTTTTCACTGTTTTTTTATTATTTTCTCTGAACAAGCATAAAAAAGATGCAACCACAAAAATTGGCACCTACAACTAAGGTGGGATGTGGTCTATAGAAATACAGCACGTTCTCTGAAAAGCGTGCAAAAACTTTGACAATTTTTTTTCTTTATTTTTCTGAATTTTTTTGGTAATTTTGATGAAACCAAACAGGGCGAACCAATCTGTTGTTGAGCGTGGGTAACAGTTGCAAGATAAACCTGTGCTGATAGAAGAATATGTGGAGCTATGGGTAGGCACACAATATGACAGCATGGATTAGCAATTAACAAGTCCAGATTAGCGATTGTTCAATCCTGATCCAAAGTACAAATCACTACTGCTGGCTAAGACGTGTCGAGACGTAGCGCAACAAGGTGAAAACAAAGGACGATGGAAAGAACGCACAGAACAAGTAAATAACACGGATTTTTCCTTTTTCCTGAAGTTTTCCCTGATTTTTCCAAAAGGCACCGGTGGGAATCAAACTTTTTTATTTTTTCACTATTTTTTTTATTATTTTCTCTGAACAAGGATAAAAAAGATGCAACCACAAAATTTGGCACCTACAACTTAGGTGGGATGTGGTCTACAGAAATACAGCACGTTCTCTGAAAAGCATGCAAAAACTTTTTACAATTTTTTTTCTTTATTTTCCTGAATTTTTGGCAATTTTGATGAAACCAAACAGGACGAAGCAATCTGTTGTTGAGCGTGGGTAATAGTTGCAAGATGAACCTGTGCTGATATAAGAATATGTGGAGCTATGGGTAGGCACACAATATGACAGTAAGGATTAGCGATTAACGAGTGCAGATTAGCGATTGTACAATCCGGATCCAAAGTACAAATCACAGCTGCTGGCTAAGACGTGTCGAGACGTAGCGCAACAAGGTGAAAACAAAGGACGATGGAAAGAACGCACAGAACAAGCAAATAACACGGATTTTTCCTTTTTCCTGAATTTTTCCCTGATTTTTCCAAAAGCCACCGGTGGGAATCAAACTTTTTTATTTTTTGACTATTTTTTTCATTATTTTCTCTGAACAAGGATCAAAAAAGATGCAACCACAAAAATTGGCACCTACAACTAAGGTGGCATGTGGTCTATAGAAATACAACACGTTCTCTGAAAAGCATGCAAAAACTTTTTACAATTTTTTTTTCTTTATTTTCCTGAATTTTTTTGGCAATTTTGATGAAACCAAACAGGGCGAAGCAATCTGTTGTTGAGCGTGGGTAACAGTTGCAAGATGAACCTGTGCTGATAGAAGAATATGTGGAGCTATGGGTAGGCACACAATATGACAGTAAGGATTAGCAATTAACGAGTGCAGATTAGCGATTGTACAATCCGGATCCAAAGTACAAATCACAGCTGCTGGCTAAGACGTGTCGAGACGTAGCGCAACAAGGTGAAAACAAAGGACGATGGAAAGAACGCACAGAACAAGCAAATAACACGGATTTTTCCTTTTTCCTGAATTTTTCCCTGATTTTTCCAAAAGCCACCGGTGGGAATCAAACTTTTTTATTTTTTGACTATTTTTTCATTATTTTCTCTGAACAAGGATCAAAAAAGATGCAACCACAAAAATTGGCACCTACAACTGAGGTGGGATGTGATCTACAGAAATACAGCACGTTCTTTGAAAAGCGTGCCAAAACTTTGACCATTTTTTTCTTTATTTTTCTGAATTTTTTTGGTAATTTTGATGAAACCAAACAGGGCGAACCAATCTGTTGTTGAGCGTGGGTAACAGTTGTAAGATAAACCTGTGCTGATAGAAGAATATGTGGAGCTATGGGTAGGCACACAATATGACAGCAAGGATTAGCAATTAACAAGTCCAGATTAGCGATTGTTCAATCCTGATCCAAAGTACAAATCACAGCTGCTGGCTAAGACGTGTCGAGACGTAGCGCAACAAGGTGAAAACAAAGGACGATGGAAAGAACGCACAGAACAAGCAAATAACACGGGTTTTTCCTTTTTCCTAAATTTTTCCTTGATTTTTCTAAAAGGCACCGGTGGGAATCAAACTTTTTTATTTTATCACTATTTTTTTATTATTTTCTCTGAACAAGGATAAAAAAGATGCAAGCACAAAATTTGGCACCTACATCTTAGGTGGGATGTGGTCTACAGAAATACAGCACGTTCTCTGAAAAGCATGCAAAAACTTTTTACATTTTTTTTTCTTTATTTTCCTGAATTTTTTTGGCAATTTTGATGAAACCAAACAGGGTGAAGCAATCTGTTGTTGAGCGTGGGTAACAGTTGCAAGATGAACCTGTGCTGATAGAAGAATATGTGGAGCTATGGGTAGGCACACAATATGACAGTATGGATTAGCAATTAACGAGTGCAGATTAGCGATTGTACAATCCGGATCCAAAGTACAAATCACAGCTGCTGGCTAAGACGTGTCGAGACGTAGCGCAACAAGGTGAAAACAAAGGACGATGGAAAGAACGCACAGAACAAGCAAATAACACGGATTTTTCCTTTTTCCTGAATTTTTCCCTGATTTTTCCAAAAGGCTCCGGTGGGAATCAAACTTTTTTATTTTTTCACTATTTTTTTATTATTTTCTCTAAACAAGGATAAAAAAAGATGCAACCACAAAAATTGGCACCTACAACTGAGGTGGGATGTGGTCTACAGAAATAAAGCACGTTCACTAAAAAGCGTGCAAAAATTTTGACAATATTTTTTTATTTTCCTAAATTTTTTTGGCAATTTTGATGAAACCAAACAGGGCAAACCAATCTGTAGTTGAGCATGGGTAACAGTTGCAAGATGAACCTGTGCTGATAGAAGAATATGTGGAGCTATGGGTAGTCACACAATATGACAGCAAGGATTAGCAATTAACGAGCGCAGATTAGCGATTGTTCAATCCGGATCCAAAGTACAAATCACAGCTGCTGGCTAAGACGTGTCGAGACGTAGCGTAATAAGGTGAAAACAAAGGACGATGGAAAGAACGCACAGAACAAGCAAATAACACGGATTTTTCTTTTTTCCTGAATTTTTCCCTGATTTTTCCAAAAGGCACACGTGGGAATCAAACTTTTTTATTTTTTCACTATTTTTTTTATAATTTTCTCTGAACAAGGACCAAAAAAGATGCAACCACAAAAAATTGGCACCTACAACTGAGATGGGATGTGGTCTACAGAAATAAAGCACGTTCTCTGAAAAGCGTGCGAAAACTTTGACAAATTTTTTTCTTTGTTTTCCTGAATTTTTTTGGCAATTTGATGAAACCAAACAGGGCGAACCAATCTGTTGTTGATCGTGGGTAACAATTGCAAGATGAACATGTGTTGATAGAAGAATATGTGGAGCAATGGGTGGGCACCAAATATGACAGCAAGGATTAGCAATTAACGAGTGCAGATTAGCGATTGTTCAATCCGGATCCAAAGTACAAATCACAGCTGCTGGCTAAGACGTGTCGAGACGTAGCGCAACAAGATGAAAACAAAGGACGATGGAAAGAACGCACAGAACAAGCAAATAACATGGATTTTTCCTTTATCCTGAATTTTTCCCTGATTTTTCCAAAAGGCACCGGTGGGAATCAAACTTTTTTATTTTTTCACTATTTGTATATAATTTTCTCTGAACAAGGATCAGAAAAGATGCAACCACAAAAATTAGCACCTACAACTGAGGTGGGATGTGGTCTACAGAAATACAGCATGTTCTCTGAAAAGCGTGCAAAAGCTTTGACAATTTTTTTGGTTTATTTTCCTAAATTTTTTTGGTAATTTTGATGAAACCAAACAGGGCGAAGCAATCTGTTGTTGAGCGTGGGTAACAGTTGCAAGATGAACCTGTGCTGATCGAAGAATATGTGGAGCTATGGGTAGACACACAATATGACAGCAAGGATTAGCAATTAACGAGTGCAGATTAGGGATTGTTCAATCCGGATCCAAAGTACAAATCACAGCTGCTGGCTATGACGTAGCGCAACAAGGTGAAAACAAAAGACGATGGAAAGAACGCACAGAACAAGCAAATAACACGGATTTTTCTTTTTTTTCCTGAATTTTTCCTTGATTTTTCCTAAAGGCACCGGTGGGAATCAAACTTTTTTATTTTTTCACCATTTTTTCATTATTTTCTCGGAATAAGGATCAAAAAAGATGCAACCACAAAAATTGGCACCTACAACTGAGGTGGGATGTGGTCTACAGAAATACAGCATGTTCTCTGAAAAGCGTGCAAAAACTTTGACAATTTTTTTTCTTGATTTTTCTGAATTTTTTTGGCAATTTTGATGAAACCAAACAGGGCGAATCAATCTGTTGTTGAGCATGAGTAACAGTTGCAAGATAAACCTGTGCTGATAGAAGAATATGTGGAGCTATGGGTAGGCACACAATATGACAGCAAGGATTAGCAATTAACAAGTGCAGATTAGCGATTGTTCAATCCGGATCCAAAGTACAAATCACAGCTGCTGGCTAAGACGTGTCGAGACGAGCGCAACAATTTGAAAACAAAGGACGATGGAAAGAACGCACAGAACAAGCAAATAACACGGATTTTTCCTTTTTCCTGAATTTCTCCCTGATTTTTCCAAAAGGCACCGGTGGGAATCAAACTTTTTTATTTTTTCACAATTTTTTTTATTATTTTCTCTGAACAAGGATAAAAAAGATGCAACCACAAAATTTGGCACCTACAACTGAGGTGGGATGTGGTCTACAGAAATATAGCACGTTCACTAAAAAGCATGCAAAAATTTTGACAATTTTTTTCTTTATTTTCCTGAATTTTTTTGGCAATTTTGATGAAACCAAACAGGGCGAACCAATCTGTAGTTGAGCGTGGGTAACAGTTGCAAGATGAACCTGTGCTGATAGAAGAATATGTGGAGCTATGGGTAGGCACACAATATGACACCAAGGATTAGCAAATTAACGAGCCCAGATTAGCAATTGTTCAATCCAGATCCAAAGTACAAATCACAGCTGCTGGCTAAGACGTGTCGAGACGTAGCGTAATAAGGTGAAAACAAAGGACGATGGAAAGAACGCACAAAAAAAGCAAATAACACGGATTTTTTTCCTGAATTTTTCCCTGATTTTTCCAAAAGGCACTCGTGGGAATCAAACTTTTTTATTTTTTCACTATTTTTTATAATTTTCTCTGAACAAGGACCAAAAAAGATGCAACAACAAAAATTAGCACCTATAACTGAGGTGGGATGTGGTCTACAGAAATACAGCACGTTCTCTGAAAAGCATGCAAAAACTTTGACAATTTTTTTTCTTTATTTTTCTGAATTTTTTTAGCAATTTTGATGAAACCAAACAGGGCGAACCAATCTGTTGTTGAGCATGGGTAACAGTTGCAAGATGAACCTGTGCTGATAGAAGAATATGTGGAGCTATGGGTAGGCACACAATATGACATCAAGGATTAGCAATTAACGAGTGTAGATTAGTGATTGTTCAATCCGGATCCAAAGTACAAATCACAGCTGCTGGCTAAGACGTGTCGAGACGTAGCGTAATAAGGTGAAAACAAAGGACGATGGAAAGAACGCACAGAACAAGCAAATAACACGGATTTTTCTTTTTTCCTGAATTTTTCCCTGATTTTCCCAAAAGGCACTCGTGGGAATCAAACTTTTTTATTTTTTCACTATTTTTTTATAATTTTCTCCGAACAAGGACCAAAAAAGATGCAACCACAAAAATTGGTACCTACAACTAAGGTGGGATGTGGTCTACAGAAATACAGCACATTCTCTGAAAAGCGTGCAAAAACTTTGACAATTTTTTTTCTTTATTTTCCTGAATTTTTTGGTAATTTTGATGAAACCAAACGGGGCGAAGCAATCTGTTGTTGAGCGTGGGTAACAGTTGCAAGATGAACCTATGCTGATAGAAGAATATGTGGAGCTATGGGTAGGCACACAATATGACAACAAGGATTAGAAATTAACGAGTGCAGATTAGGGATTGTTCAATCCGGATCCAAAGTACAAATCACAGCTGCTGGCTAAGACGTGTCGAGATGTAGTGCAACAAGGTGAAAACAAAGAACGATGGAAAGAACGCACACAACAAGCAAATAACACGGATTTTTCCTGTTTTCTGAATTTTTCCCTGATTTTTCCAAAAGGCACCGGTGGGAATCAAACCTTTTTATTTTTTCACTATTTTTTTATTATTTTCCCTGAACAAGGATAAAAAAAGATGCAACCATAAAATTTGGCACCTACAACTAAGGTGGGATGTGGTCTACAGAAATAAAGCACGTTCTCTGAAAATCGTGCAAAAACTTTGACAATTTTTTTTCTTTATTTTTCTGAATTTTTTTAGCAATTTTGATGAAACCAAACAGGGCGAACCAATCTGTTGTTGAGCGTGGGTAACAGTTGTAAGATGAACCTGTGCTGATAGAAGAATATGTGGAGCTACGGGTAGGCACACAATATGACATCAAGGATTAGAAAATAACGAGTACAGATTAGCGATTGTTCAATACGGATCCAAAGTACAAATCACAGCTGCTTTCAAAGACGTCTCGAGACGTAGCACAACAAGGTGAAAACAAAGGGCGATGGAAAGAACGCACACAACAAGCAGATAACACGAATTTTTCCTTTTTTCTGAATTTTCCCTGATTTTTCCAAAAGGCACCGGTGGGAATCAAACTTTTTTATTTTTTCACTATTGTTTCTATTATTTTTTCTGAACAAGGATAAAAAAAGATGCAACCATAAAAATTGGCACTTACAACTGAGGTGGGATGTGGTCTACAGAAATACAGCACGTTCTCTGAATAGCCTGCAAAAACTTTGATAATTTTTTTCTTTATTTTCCTGAATTTTTTTGGTAATTTTGATGAAACCAAACAGGGCAAAGCAATCTGTTGTTGAGCGTGGGTAACAGTTGCAAGATGAACCTGTGCTGATTGAAGAATTTGTGGAGCTATAGGTAGACACACAATATGACAGCAAGGATTAGCAATTAACGAGTGCAGATTAGCGATTGTTCAATCCGGATCCAAAGTACAAATCACAGCTGCTGGCTAAGAAGTAGGGCAACAAGGTGAAAACAAAGGACGATGGATAGAACGCATAGAACAAGCAAATAACACGGATTTTTCCTTTTTCCTGAATTTTTCCTTGATTTTTCCTTGATTTTTCCTAAAGGCACCGGTGGGAATCAAACTTTTTTATTTTTTCATTGTTTCTTTTATTATTTTCTCTGAACAAGGATCAAAAAAGATGCAACCATAAAAATTGGCACCTACAACTGAGGTGGGATGTGGTCTATAGAAATACAGCACGTTCTCGGAAAAGCATGCAAAAACTTTGACAATCTTTTTTCTTTATTTTCCTGAATTTGTTTGGTAATTTTGAAGAAACCAAACAGGGCAAAGCAATCTGTTGTTGAGCGTGGGTAACAGTTGCAAGATGAACCTGTGCTGATTGAAGAATATGTGGAGCTATGGGTAGACACACAATATGACAGCAAGGATTAGCAATTAACGAGTGCAGATTAGCGATTGTTCAATCCGGATCCAAAGTACAAATCACAGTTGCTGGCTAAGACGTAGCGCAACAAGGTGAAAACAAAGGACGATGGAAAGAACGCACAGAACAAGCTAATAACACGGATTTTTCCTTTTTTCCTGAATTTTTGCTTGATTTTTCCTAAAGGCACAGGTGGGAATCAGACTTTTTTATTTTTTCACTATTTTTTTCATTATTTTCGCTGAACAAGGATCAAAAAAGATGCAACCACAAAAATTGGCACCTACAACTGAGGTGGGATGTGGTCTACAGAAATACAGCACGTTCTCTGAAAAGCGTGCAAAAACTTTGATAATTTTTTTCTTTATTTTTCTGAATTTTTTTGGAAATTTTGATGAAACCAAACAGGTCAAACCAATCTGTTGTTGAGCGTGGGTAACAGTTGCAAGATAAACCTGTGCTGATAGAAGAATATGCGGAGCTATGGGTAGACACACAATATGACAGCAAGGATTAGCAATTAACAAGTGTAGATTAGCGATTGTTCAATCCGGATCCAAAGTACAAATCACAGCTGCTGGCTAAGACGTGTAGAGACGTAGCGCAACAAGGTGAAAACAAAGGACGATGGAAAGAACGCATAGAACAAGCAAATAACACGGATTTTTCCTTTTTCCTGAATTTTTTCCTGATTTTTCCAAAAGGCACCGGTGGGAATCAAACTTTTTTTATTTTTTCACTATTTTTTTATTATTTTCTCTGAACAAGGATAAAAAAGATGCAACCACAAAATTTGGCACCTACAACTGAGGTGGGATGTGGGCAACAGAAATACAGCACGTTCTCTGAAAAGCATGCAAAAACTTTGACAGTTTTTTTTCTTTATTTTTCTGAATTTTTTTTGGCAATTTTGATGAAACCAAACAGGGCGAAGCAATCTGTTGTTAAGCGTGAGTAACAATTGGAAGATGAACCTGTGCTGATAGAAGAATATGTGGAGCTATGGGTAGGCACACAATATGACAGCAAGGATTAGCAATTAACGAGTGCAGATTAACGATTGTTCAATCCGAATCCAAAGTACAAATCACAGCTGCTGGCTAAGAAGTAGCGCAACAAGGTGAAAACAAAGGACGATGGAAAGAACGCACAAAACAAGCAAATAACACGGATTTTTCCTTTTTCCTGAATTTTTCCTTGATTTTTCCTAAAGGCACCGGTGGGAATCAAACTTTTTTATTTTTTCACTATTTTTTTATTATTTTCTCTGAACAAGGATAAAAAAGAAGCAACCACAAAAATTGGCACCTACAACTGAGGTGGGATGTGGTCTACAGAAATATAGCACGTTCTCTGAAAAGCGTGCAAAAACTTTAACAATTTTTTTTCTTTATTTTCCTGAATTTTTTTGGCAATTTTGATGAAACCAAACGGGGCGAACCAATCTGTTGTTGAGCGTCGGTAATAGTTGCAAGATGAACCTGTGCTGATTGAAGAATATGTGGAGCTATGGGTAGATACACAATATGACAGCAAGGATTAGCAATTAACGAGTGCAGATTAGCGATTATTCATTCCAGATCCAAAGTACAAATCACAGCTGCTGGCTAAGACGTAGCGCAACAAGGTGAAAACAAAGGACGATGGAAAGAATGCACAGAACAAGCAATTAACACGGATTTTTCCTTTTTCCTGAATTTTTCCCTAATTTTTCCAAAAGGCACAGGTGGGAATCAAACTTTTTTATTTTTTCACTATTTTTTCATTATTTTCTCTGAACAAGGATCAAAAAAGATGCAACCACAAAAATTGGCACCTACAACTGAGGTGGGATGTGGTCTACAAAAATACAGCATGTTCTCTAAAAAGCGTAAAAAACTTTTACAATTTTTTTTCTTTATTTTCCTTAATTTTTAGGCAATTTTTATGAAACCAAACTGGGCGAACCAATCTGTTGTTGAGCGTGGGTAACAGTTGCAAGATGAACCTGTGCTGATAGAAGAATATGTGGAGCTATGTGTAGGCACACAATATCACAGCAAGGATTAGCAATTAACGAGTGCAGATTAGCGATTGTTCAATCCGGATCCAAAGTACAAATCACAGCTGCTGGCTAAGACGTAGCGCAACAAGGTGAAAATAAAGGACGATGGAAAGAATGCACAGAACAAGCAAATAACACGGATTTTTCCTTTTTTTTGAATTTTTCCCTAATTTTTCCAATAGGCACAGGTGGGAATCAAACTTTTTTATTTTCTCTGAACAAGGATAAAAAAGATGCAGCCACAAAAATTAGCACCTACAACTGAGGTGGGATGTGGTCTACAGAAATACAGCACGTTCTCTGAAAAGCGTGCAAAAACTTTGACAATTTTTTTCTTTATTTTCCTGAATTTTTTTGGCAATTTTGATGAAACCAAATAGGGCGAACCAATCTGTTTTTGAGCGTCGGTAATAGTTGCAAGATGAACCTGTGCTGATTGAAGAATATGTGGAGCTATGGGTAGACACACAATATGACAGCAAGGATTAGCAATTAACGAGTGCAGATTAGCGATTGTTCAATCCAGATCCAAAGTACAAATCACAGCTGCTGGCTAAGACGTAGCGCAACAAGGTGAAAATAAAGGACGATGGAAAGAACGCATAGAACAAGCAAATAACACAGATTTTTCCTTTTTTCTGAAATTTTCCCTGATTTTTCCAATAGGCACTGGTGGGAATCAAACTTTTTTATTTTTTCACTATTTTTTTATTATTTTCTCTGAAGAAGGATAAAAAAGAAGCAACCACAAAAATTGGCACCTACAACTGAGGTGGGATGTGGTCTACAGAAATATAGCACGTTCTCTGAAAAGCGTGCAAAAACATTAACAATTTTTTTTCTTTATTTTCCTGAATTTTTTTGGCAATTTTGATGAAACCAAACGGGGCGAACCAATCTGTTGTTGAGCGTCGGTAATAGTTGCAAGATGAACCTGTGCTGATTGAAGAATATGTGGAGCTATGGGTAGATACACAATATGACAGCAAGGATTAGCAATTAACGAGTGCAGATTAGCGATTATTCATTCCAGATCCAAAGTACAAATCACAGCTGCTGGCTAAGACGTAGCGCAACAAGGTGAAAACAAAGGACGATGGAAAGAACGCACAGAACAAGCAAATAACACGAATTTTTCCTTTTTCCTGAATTTTTCCCTAATTTTTCCAAAAGGTACCGGTGGGAATCAAATTTTTTATTTTTTCACTATTTTTTCATTATTTTCTATGAACAAGGATAAAAAAAGATGCAACCACAAAAATTGACACCTACAACTGAGGTGGGATGTGGTCTACAGAAATACAGCACGTTCTCTGAAAAGCGTGCAAAAATTTTGACAATTATTTCTTTATTTTCCAGATTTTTTTTGGCAATCTTGATGAAACCAAACAGGGCGAACCAATCTGTTGTTGAGCATGGATAACAGTTGCAAGATGAACCTATGCTGATAGAAGAATATGTGGAGCTATGGGTAGGCACACATTATGACAGCAAGGATTAGCAATTAACGAGTGTAGATTAGCGATTGTTCAATCCGGATCCAAAGCAAATAACACGGATTTTTCCTTTTTCCGGAATTTTTCCCTAATTTTTCCAAAAGGCACCGGTGGGAATCAAACTTTTTTATTTTTTCACTATTTTTTCATTATTTTCTCTGAACAGGGATCAGAAAAGATGCAACCACAAAAATTGGCACCTACAACTGAGGTGGGATGTGGTCTACAAAAATACAGCACGTTCTCTAAAAAGCGTAAAAAAACTTTTACAATTTTTTTTCTTTATTTTCCTGAATTTTTTAGGCAATTTTTATGAAACCAAACTGGGTGAACCAATCTGTTGTTGAGCGTGGGTAACAATTGCAAGATGAACATGTGTTGATAGCAGAATATGTGGAGCTATGGGTGGGCACAAAATATGACAGCAAGGATTAGCAATTAACGAGTGCAGACTAGCGATTGTTCAATCCGGATCCAAAGTACAAATCACAGCTGCTGGCTAAGACGTGTCGAGACGTAGCGCAACAAGGTGAAAACAAAGGACGATGGAAAGAACGCACAGAACAAGCAAATAACATAGATTTTTCCTTTTTCCTTAATTTTTCCCTAATTTTTCCAAAAGGCAGCGGTGGGAATCAAACTTTTTTATTTTTTCACTATTTTGTATATAATTTTCTCTGAACAAGGATCAAAAAAGATGCAGCCACAAAAATTAGCACCTACAACTGAGGTGGGATGTGGTGTACAGAAATACAACACGTTCTCTGAAAAGCGTGCAAAAACTTTGATAATTTTTTTTCTTTATTTTCCTGAATTTTTTGGGTAATTTTGATGAAACCAAACTGGACAAAGCAATCTGTTGTTGAGCGTGGGTAACAGTTACAAGATGAACCTGTGCTGATTGAAGAATATGTGGAGTTATGGGTAGACACACAATATGACAGCAAGGATTAGCAATTAACGAGTGTAGATTAGCGATTTTTCAATCCGGATCCAAAGTACAAATCACAGCTGCTGGCTAAGACGTAGCGCAACAAGGTGCAAACAAAGGACGATGGAAAGAACGCACAGAACAAGCAAATAACACGGATTTTTCCTTTTTCCTGAATTTTTCCTTGATTTTTCCTAAAGGCACCGTTGGGAATCAAACTTTTTTATTTTTTCACTGTTTTTTTATTATTTTCTCTGAACAAGCATAAAAAAAGATGCAACCACAAAAATTGGCACCTACAACTGAGGTGGGATGTGGTCTATAGAAATACAGCACGTTCTCTGAAAAGCGTGCAAAAACTTTGATAATTTTTTTCTTTATTTTTCTGAATTTTTTTGGTAATTTTGATGAAACCAAACAGGGCGAACCAATCTGTTGTTGAGCGTGGGTAACAGTTGCAAGATAAACCTGTGCTGATAGAAGAATATGTGGAGCTATGGGTAGGCACACAATATGACAGCATGGATTAGCAATTAACAAGTCCAGATTAGCGATTGTTCAATCCTGATCCAAGGTACAAATCACTGCTGCTGGCTAAGACGTGTCGAGACGTAGCGCAACAAGGTGAAAACAAAGGACGATGGAAAGAACGCACAGAACAAGTAAATAACACGGATTTTTCCTTTTTCCTGAAGTTTTCCCTGATTTTTCCAAAAGGCACCGGTGGGAATCAAACTTTTTTATTTTTTCACTATTTTTTTATTATTTTCTCTGAACAAGGATAAAAAAGATGCAACCACAAAATTTGGCACCTACAACTTAGGTGGGATGTGGTCTACAGAAATACAGCACGTTCTCTGAAAAGCATGCAAAAACTTTTTACAATTTTTTTTCTTTATTTTCCTGAATTTTTTGGCAATTTTGATGAAACCAAACAGGGCGAACCAATCTGTTGTTGAGCGTGGGTAACAGTTGTAAGATAAACCTGTGCTGATTGAAGAATATGTGGAGTTATGGGTAGACACACAATATGACAGCAAGGATTAGCTATTAACGAGTGTAGATTAGCGATTTTTCAATCCGGATCCAAAGTACAAATCACAGCTGCTGGCTAAGACGTAGCTCAACAAGGTGCAAACAAAGGACGATGGAAAGAACGCACAGAACAAGCAAATAACACGGATTTTTCCTTTTTCCTGAATTTTTCCTTGATTTTTCCTAAAGGCAACGTTGGGAATCAAACTTTTTATTTTTTCACTGTTTTTTTATTATTTTCTCTGAACAAGCATAAAAAAGATGCAACCACAAAAATTGGCACCTACAACTAAGGTGGGATGTGGTCTATAGAAATACAGCACGTTCTCTGAAAAGCGTGCAAAAACTTTGACAATTTTTTTTCTTTATTTTTCTGAATTTTTTTGGTAATTTTGATGAAACCAAACAGGGCGAACCAATCTGTTGTTGAGCGTGGGTAACAGTTGCAAGATAAACCTGTGCTGATAGAAGAATATGTGGAGCTATGGGTAGGCACACAATATGACAGCATGGATTAGCAATTAACAAGTCCAGATTAGCGATTGTTCAATCCTGATCCAAAGTACAAATCACTACTGCTGGCTAAGACGTGTCGAGACGTAGCGCAACAAGGTGAAAACAAAGGACGATGGAAAGAACGCACAGAACAAGTAAATAACACGGATTTTTCCTTTTTCCTGAAGTTTTCCCTGATTTTTCCAAAAGGCACCGGTGGGAATCAAACTTTTTTATTTTTTCACTATTTTTTTTATTATTTTCTCTGAACAAGGATAAAAAAGATGCAACCACAAAATTTGGCACCTACAACTTAGGTGGGATGTGGTCTACAGAAATACAGCACGTTCTCTGAAAAGCATGCAAAAACTTTTTACAATTTTTTTTCTTTATTTTCCTGAATTTTTGGCAATTTTGATGAAACCAAACAGGACGAAGCAATCTGTTGTTGAGCGTGGGTAATAGTTGCAAGATGAACCTGTGCTGATATAAGAATATGTGGAGCTATGGGTAGGCACACAATATGACAGTAAGGATTAGCGATTAACGAGTGCAGGTTAGCGATTGTACAATCCGGATCCAAAGTACAAATCACAGCTGCTGGCTAAGACGTGTCGAGACGTAGCGCAACAAGGTGAAAACAAAGGACGATGGAAAGAACGCACAGAACAAGCAAATAACACGGATTTTTCCTTTTTCCTGAATTTTTCCCTGATTTTTCCAAAAGCCACCGGTGGGAATCAAACTTTTTTATTTTTTGACTATTTTTTTCATTATTTTCTCTGAACAAGGATCAAAAAAGATGCAACCACAAAAATTGGCACCTACAACTAAGGTGGCATGTGGTCTATAGAAATACAACACGTTCTCTGAAAAGCATGCAAAACTTTTTACAATTTTTTTTTCTTTATTTTCCTGAATTTTTTTGGCAATTTTTGATGAAACCAAACAGGGCGAAGCAATCTGTTGTTGAGCGTGGGTAACAGTTGCAAGATGAACCTGTGCTGATAGAAGAATATGTGGAGCTATGGGTAGGCACACAATATGACAGTAAGGATTAGCAATTAACGAGTGCAGATTAGCGATTGTACAATCCGGATCCAAAGTACAAATCACAGCTGCTGGCTAAGACGTGTCGAGACGTAGCGCAACAAGGTTGAAAACAAAGGACGATGGAAAGAACGCACAGAACAAGCAAATAACACGGATTTTTCCTTTTCCCTGAATTTTTCCCTGATTTTTCCAAAAGCCACCGGTGGGAATCAAACTTTTTTATTTTTTGACTATTTTTTCATTATTTTCTCTGAACAAGGATCAAAAAAGATGCAACCACAAAAATTGGCACCTACAACTGAGGTGGGATGTGATCTACAGAAATACAGCACGTTCTTTGAAAAGCGTGCCAAAACTTTGACCATTTTTTTCTTTATTTTTCTGAATTTTTTTTGGTAATTTTGATGAAACCAAACAGGGCGAACCAATCTGTTGTTGAGCGTGGGTAACAGTTGTAAGATAAACCTGTGCTGATAGAAGAATATGTGGAGCTATGGGTAGGCACACAATATGACAGCAAGGATTAGCAATTAACAAGTCCAGATTAGCGATTGTTCAATCCTGATCCAAAGTACAAATCACAGCTGCTGGCTAAGACGTGTCGAGACGTAGCGCAACAAGGTGAAAACAAAGGACGATGGAAAGAACGCACAGAACAAGCAAATAACACGGGTTTTTCCTTTTTCCTAAATTTTTCCTTGATTTTTTCTAAAAGGCACCGGTGGGAATCAAACTTTTTTATTTTATCACTATTTTTTTATTATTTTCTCTGAACAAGGATAAAAAAGATGCAAGCACAAAATTTGGCACCTACATCTTAGGTTGGGATGTGGTCTACAGAAATACAGCACGTTCTCTGAAAAGCATGCAAAAACTTTTTACATTTTTTTTTCTTTATTTTCCTGAATTTTTTTGGCAATTTTGATGAAACCAAACAGGGTGAAGCAATCTGTTGTTGAGCGTGGGTAACAGTTGCAAGATGAACCTGTGCTGATAGAAGAATATGTGGAGCTATGGGTAGGCACACAATATGACAGTATGGATTAGCAATTAACGAGTGCAGATTAGCGATTGTACAATCCGGATCCAAAGTACAAATCACAGCTGCTGGCTAAGACGTGTCGAGACGTAGCGCAACAAGGTGAAAACAAAGGACGATGGAAAGAACGCACAGAACAAGCAAATAACACGGATTTTTCCTTTTTCCTGAATTTTTCCCTGATTTTTCCAAAAGGCTCCGGTGGGAATCAAACTTTTTTATTTTTTCACTATTTTTTTATTATTTTCTCTAAACAAGGATAAAAAAAGATGCAACCACAAAAATTGGCACCTACAACTGAGGTGGGATGTGGTCTACAGAAATAAAGCACGTTCACTAAAAAGCGTGCAAAAATTTTGACAATATTTTTTTATTTTCCTAAATTTTTTTGGCAATTTTGATGAAACCAAACAGGGCAAACCAATCTGTAGTTGAGCATGGGTAACAGTTGCAAGATGAACCTGTGCTGATAGAAGAATATGTGGAGCTATGGGTAGTCACACAATATGACAGCAAGGATTAGCAATTAACGAGCGCAGATTAGCGATTGTTCAATCCGGATCCAAAGTACAAATCACAGCTGCTGGCTAAGACGTGTCGAGACGTAGCGTAATAAGGTGAAAACAAAGGACGATGGAAAGAACGCACAGAACAAGCAAATAACACGGATTTTTCTTTTTTCCCTGAATTTTTCCCTGATTTTTCCAAAAGGCACACGTGGGAATCAAACTTTTTTATTTTTTCACTATTTTTTTTATAATTTTCTCTGAACAAGGACCAAAAAAGATGCAACCCACAAAAAATTGGCACCTACAACTGAGATGGGATGTGGTCTACAGAAATAAAGCACGTTCTCTGAAAAGCCGTGCGAAAACTTTGACAAATTTTTTTCTTTGTTTTCCTGAATTTTTTTGGCAATTTGATGAAACCAAACAGGGCGAACCAATCTGTTGTTGATCGTGGGTAACCAATTGCAAGATGAACATGTGTTGATAGAAGAATATGTGGAGCAATGGGTGGGCACCAAATATGACAGCAAGGATTAGCAATTAACGAGTGCAGATTAGCGATTGTTCAATCCGGATCCAAAGTACAAATCACAGCTGCTGGCTAAGACGTGTCGAGACGTAGCGCAACAAGATGAAAACAAAGGACGATGGAAAGAACGCACAGAACAAGCAAATAACATGGATTTTTCCTTTATCCTGAATTTTTCCCTGATTTTTCCAAAAGGCACCGGTGGGAATCAAACTTTTTTATTTTTTCACTATTTGTATATAATTTTCTCTGAACAAGGATCAGAAAAGATGCAACCACAAAATTAGCACCTACAACTGAGGTGGGATGTGGTCTACAGAAATACAGCATGTTCTCTGAAAAGCGTGCAAAAGCTTTGACAATTTTTTTGGTTTATTTTCCTAAATTTTTTTGGTAATTTTGATGAAACCAAACAGGGCGAAGCAATCTGTTGTTGAGCGTGGGTAACAGTTGCAAGATGAACCTGTGCTGATCGAAGAATATGTGGAGCTATGGGTAGACACACAATATGACAGCAAGGATTAGCAATTAACGAGTGCAGATTAGGGATTGTTCAATCCGGATCCAAAGTACAAATCACAGCTGCTGGCTATGACGTAGCGCAACAAGGTGAAAACAAAAGACGATGGAAAGAACGCACAGAACAAGCAAATAACACGGATTTTTCTTTTTTTTTCCTGAATTTTTCCTTGATTTTTCCTAAAGGCACCGGTGGGAATCAAACTTTTTTATTTTTTCACCATTTTTTCATTATTTTCTCGGAATAAGGATCAAAAAAGATGCAACCACAAAAATTGGCACCTACAACTGAGGTGGGATGTGGTCTACAGAAATACAGCATGTTCTCTGAAAAGCGTGCAAAAACTTTGACAATTTTTTTTCTTGATTTTTCTGAATTTTTTTGGCAATTTTGATGAAACCAAACAGGGCGAATCAATCTGTTGTTGAGCATGAAGTAACAGTTTGCAAGATAAACCTGTGCTGATAGGAGAATATGTGGAGCTATGGGTAGGCACACAATATGACAGCAAGGATTAGCAATTAAACGAAGTGCAGGATTAGCGATTGTTTAATATCCGGATCCAAAGTACAATTCACAGCTGCTGGCTATGACGTGTCGAGACGAGCGCAACAATTTGAAAACAAAGGACGATGGAAAGAACGCACAGAACAAGCAAATAACACGGATTTTTCCTTTTTCCTGAATTTCTCCCTGATTTTTTCCAAAAGGCAACCGGTGGGAATCCAAACTTTTTTTATTTTTTCACAATTTTTTTTATTATTTTCTCTGAACAAGGATAAAAAAGATGCAACCCACAAAATTTGGCACCTACAACTGAGGTGGGATGTGGTCTAACAGAAATATAGCACGTTCACTAA